>PVKE010002396.1:0-10144 GCA_004027555.1 Craseonycteris thonglongyai | reverse complement strand
AACAGCTGACTATTAAAAGAATTAAAATTCAAACTATATTCTTAATATTGAAGTTTTATTATCTACATTACAGTATTTTTATGATTTAGGCTGTATCGCAAGCTGGGTTTTTTGGTTTTTTTTGGTTTGTTTTTTTTTATTACTACGTTGTTGTTTTTTCTTTCTTTTTTTGTCTCAGTCATTAAAAACACAGTGTTTGTTTTGTAAAACAGAGATGTGGGAGGTGTGAGAGACAGGCCAAATCTATGGGTATCCTGTACCATTTAGAAATTTACTTTTGGAATAAAGAGCAGATGTGGGCTTGTGGCTTGCCATTTCTCTAAAGAAAGTACTGTAAAGGAAGGAAACCAAGTTAGCTGAGCTTTTTCTTTTAATTGAATCTGGAATAACTGGAAGTTTGCTTCACTCACTATGTTAGTGGAAGTCATTGGAATTAGAATTGGTATCAGCAGCGATTGTCCTGTCAGGTAGTGAAAGTGGGGAAAACCCTGGTTAGTTAATTTCCTCATTTCTATTTCCTCTACCCTGGCTCCACTTTTCTCTAACTTCACATAGACTATCTGTCATAGTCTTCAAATTACAGAGATTTCACAGTGCAGGCCCTCATTTCACAGGTGAGGATACTGAGTCACAGCTCGAAGTCACATAGTTCATGAGAGGTAGAAGTGGGAGTCCAGGCTGAGGTCCTTGCTGGTTGTCCTGTGAGCACTCTGTGCTGTGTTTTTCATCTAGCATAGGGGAGGAAAGAGTTCGTTCACACCAGTAGGAATCAGCAGCCTTAGAATAGCGTGCCTATTATTCAGCAGCCTGGCCACAGACCATTGTGAGCTGAGTCCCCAAGTATTCCCTGAGGACACAGGGAGAATACTTTCCTTCCAGATCCACTAGTTAACTTTAATGCTAAAATCCATGTTTACTACAAAAGGCAAACTAGAAATTAAAATCGTGAAAGAGCTTGAGCATCTTATCACACTTGGGAGGCTGTACCATTTGTGCTACTCCTAGTGGTTATGTGAGAGGGGAAACAGAGGAGAAAAAAGTGAGCAAACAACATCCACACCCGGCCAGCATGACAGTCAGTTCCTTTGTGTACTTCCCAGGGTGCTGTCTTTTCAATAGCTGGCCTCCCTAAGCTTATCTACAATCATCAGCATGAGGCTTCTGCTGGAGGCATTCAGTGTCACACACCTTCAGTTCAGCCTTTCCATTGCTGCAAGAATTTGCTGGTCTTTTTGCAGTTTCACGTGTGAGAACCATATCCTGATGAGGTTCTGATTCTGGGCTCACAAAGAACCTCCACTGTACTGTTAGAGTTTCTGTACTGTGCTGACTTGGAGCCGGACTGCCTGGCTCTGCCACGGTTCATCTTCCCTGTCCGTGAAATGGAGCTCCGATTGAGCTCCAAGGGCTATGGTGAAGAGTAAAGGAGCTAATACACACAAAGTGCTGAAGGCAGTGTCTGGCACAGTGAGTGTAAGCTCTTATTACCAGGAGTTCTCTGGGTGGGGGAGGGAGGAGGGGTGTGAATGTGGGACTTTTCAGGGTTTTTGTTTTTAGGCTTTACCTACATCCTCACTGTTGCTAGGATTCTCCCCATTCAAAATTGGAGACAGAGTAGAAGGCTCAGGCTTCATTGGGCTCCTCATTTTTTACCATGTTTTATTTCTGTGAAAGTCAGCCATTGGAGTCATGGAATGGACCACCAGCAGAACATTTATTGGAATGTCAAAGAGTCATTCACTTTGGTTTCTTACACTTCATCGCAGAGCACTGGAATGAAATGTGCCGAGGAATGACATTCTTCCTCTGGTTCTCACCATGTGCAGACAAGAGCACAGCCTCTGGAAACCTTTCCTTTAGTGTGAATTTAGTGGGCCCCACCCCTCGAGAAGCTGTTAGAACCCCAAAGGTAAGAAAGCATTACAGGACATCAATTCTGTGGCTGTTGTAGCTTTTAGGGTCACCTCAGAGCAAAACACAAAGGTTGGAAGGGAGCCTGGGAAGGCATGCCTGATCGAATTGGAATCAGATACTGCTTTTAATTCTTCTGAATATTCTCTTAACATTGTGTTCCATATGAGTTCCGGTAGTTAACCTGCTACAGGAGATTATAGGATGCAGTTAGCAAGAATAGTTGTAGCCTCAGTAAAGGTCTCTGCTACACAATGAATAGTTAGTGAATCTAAATATGTGTTATGTATGCAAACCATTCTGGAGTTGAGCTGTTGAGCATGCTTGTCTCAAAACACTGGTGTAAATGGAGAAACAGTTTGCAAAGAAGAGAGGGAGCTCAAGGACACTCCCAAGGAAGTGGGAGGAGCATCACTAGCTGGCTGTGTGAGGATGACAAGGTGAAGGAACTAGGAGACTGTGTGACTAGTCTGAAGTTTAAGGGCATTTGGACTTAGTTTGGAGGAGTGAGGTTTGAGAGGGTATGGCTAGATGGTGAGATTACTCAGGTATTCATTATTAGCACCAAATTATTAGTCAATTTCTTAGAATTTAGGTGATCCTGAAAAGTCGCAGTAAGCTTTTTTCATGTATCTTATCATATTAAACAAATTTAAGGTATTTTTTTCCAGAATGACAATGTGAACATAATTTCCTTTTGATTACAAAAGTATGGAGGTTTATTATTTCTTTTATTAAAAAACCAACCAAACAGAAATGTGTAAAGTAGAATGAAACTTCAGTGAAATTGCCACCCTGACCCCATTCAAGTAGAACCACTCTTAAACCACTTGTGCAAGTACCAGTCCATGGCTCCTTTTCAAAGGAGTCTCTAATAAACTGTAAAGCAAAGCTCTTCTGTGATGAACCTGACCACCTCTCCTTTCCCCCAGTTTATTTAGATGTTATTAAATTAGGTTATCTAGAGGAGGTACACCAAAAACTTGGTGCCCGTGCAAATTATATGTGAATGTTCTCTCTTGCACTTGCACTGTTTTCATGGTTCTAGTAGGGTGTCTGGAAATTGCGTTCTCTTTCTGTGAAGATGAAAATACATAATTGTGTTTATTCAGTGCTACGTGTAAGGGGAAATGGGAAAATTGCATTGTGGTCTAATTTTTATTTCTTCTTTTTTCCTTCCTTGAGCATAGTTCTGTTTTGGTTTGGTTTAAAGTGGGTAATTCTGCATAATCTCAAAAACAGTATGTTGAAATAAGTTGCTTGGAAAGAGTCTTTTAAGTCCTTCCTGTGCCTTTTTTTTTTTTTTTTCTCTTTCTTTTCTGAGCCATGCAGTTGATGGTTTGTTAGGCTCTGGGGTAATAATATGTTTGCTTGCTTGGGAGAAGGCCAAACCTCTTAACTTTTTTGTTTCCCTGAGACTGACCTGTAAAAAGTTAGGGTTTGTTTGGTTTTGTTGATAAAGTATCTTTGGAAATTACGGGATAGAGGTTACACAAACTTTCTAACAAAGTGTGCCTCAGTTTTGCTTCTCTTTTTTTCCTGAATTGAAAAGCAATACTGTATTTCCTCCAAGCTATATTCATAAGCCTGTCCTTGACCAGCATTTACACATTTTAATACTGCTCTTTGCAGGTTTATGAACAGCATTTCAGACAGGATGTTTGGTGCCGGCAACCAAGAACCAGTTTGCTGAATTATTGACCCAGACATTCGGATTTGCTGTGAGTCTCCAGGAAGGTCCATCCAAGTGCCAGGTGGAGGCACACCTGGAAGCCATTTTTAAGCACTTTTGCCACAGGTGTAAAAGACTCCAGACCTGCAGAGATGCTGAAACAGATACTATCAGAGATGTACATAGATCCTGATCTGCTGGCAGAGCTCAGCGAAGAACAGAAACAGATCCTGTTCTTCAAGATGAGGGAGGAACAGATCCGTCGATGGAAAGAAAGAGAAGTAGCAATGGAAAAAAAGGAGTCCTTGCCAGTGAAATCCAGACCAAAGAAAGGTAAACTTAGCTTGGTATGTCTCTTCTGTGACTGTTAGTAGAATGGCTCCTGGCTTGTTTTAACATTTCACATTAGTCAGAAGCAAGCCAGGTATGAGTGCCAATTTAGTAGATGCACCCTAAATGTTATTGAGATTCTAATAGTGCAATTTATCAACTTGAAGTCTACACTTAGGCGCATGTGCACACGCACACACACACACACACACACACACTCACACACACACACAGAGCAATTACTCTGGAGTTGTTGTGTAAGCAGGTCTCTTACCTGAAACCAGACTGACCTTAAGCTGAAGTAAAAAGTCAGCTATGGAGTGTGATGTGAGGAGTATTAAGGAAAGTTCCTATCCCTCCTTATTGTTATAGATGCCTACTATTCTATTTACCATATAGTCTTTGTATCAGCATCTTTGTAGCAATTATTTTCATTTCCTAGACTTTAAGATATTTTTCTTTGAGTTATTTTTTTTACGGAAACTTTCTCTTAAAATACAAATACTTCTATAAGGAAAAAAATCATAATACTAATTTTTTTTACTGTGAGTTAATTTTTCAGATGTACTTCTTCCTGACTTAAGGAATCCCTTGGTAGCTGGAGAAGGCCTTTTAAGACTATGGGGGAGGAATTCTTTGTATATCAGGACTTGAAGTATATATCACACAATCATAGAAAAGCACACATTAACTACTCCTGTCCCCTCCCCACCACCTTCAAATTCTGTCATGGATGAATACCTAAGTTGTTTTTAAAAATCCCACAGATTTCAAGGTCACTTACACAGGCATTCAAGACCAATCTCTCCTGGTTTTTTAAATTAAGCTAGGGAAAATAAAATTTAATAAAGTCATTTGGAGTTTCAAAGACTAAGAAAATGGATCTTACTTGCATAATGGTATATACACAGACTCAAAAAGGAAGTCAGTTTAGTAACCTTTACCTTATACTGCTTTTTATTCAAACCTTTTTCCAATTAAGCCGTTATAATGATAGGAAATAATAAATATGAGTATCTTCACTTATTGTTATTATCAATAACAGCTATTTGCTAAATAGCTGTTTTGTCTGACACTACGCAAAGCATTTTACACACATTATGTCTCATCTTCACAAAACTTCTGCAGAAAGAAACTAGAATCAGAGAAGTGATGTGTGCAAGGTCACTACTTCAGTAGGTGCCTAGATCTGTTGGATTTCACAATACTCTACACTATTTAAAATAGAATTTTTCCTTCAGTTATGCTTCAGTTTGGACAAGTAACATGTCCAAACTGAAACATAACCCTTTAAACTTTCTGAACTGGTTTATGCCTTTCCTTGTATTATTTAGTCAGAGTTTATCAGATATAACTGGGTTTCTTTGGGTACCATGTTCATTGTGGACACAACATTGATGTGGTGGTTGACTTTGGGTGAGTGAAAGTTGAAGTTTCCCCTAGAGTTAATGGCCCAAACTCTTTGTAAGGCATTAGGCTTCTTATGTTTGCTGACTTGATCACCTTGTGGTGACCTAAGACAACTATTTCAGTTTCTTTGCTTAAATTCTTCCTTTGAAGAGTTTCGAACCTACCTCTCAGAAAGCCTATATTACTTTATTAGTTAAATGTCATGAAAAAGTATATATAGATATAGATATAGATATATATTTTAAGACTTACTTTATTTTTTTGACAGAGTCAGAGAGAGAGAGACAGAGACATACAGAGAGAAGGGGAGGGCCCAGAGCAGTCTCCATAGTTGCACATCATCAGTTTTTGACATGGTTTCATTCCACACGGGTGGGGGGCTGCACAGGGCAGGAACTGGGCTGGGGGCCTCCTGCATGGGAGACATGCCCCCTCAAGCCAGAGTCCGAACCAGGGAGCAAGAACCAAACTGGGGGCCTCCTGCACAGGAAGCACACCGCAGTTCAGCATATGGGTCCATGCGCTTCGGGACCGGGATTCGATCCTCGGTTCCCAGGGCTGCAAAGCGAGTGCTTAACCCGCTGAGCCATCCCGGCTTCCCTGAAAAAATATATTAATATACATGGTGAAAGTTCTATTAGTTTTTCATGTGAAACGTTTACTACTCCCGTGAATTTAACACTCGGAAAAACATTTTGCACTAAGCCTGTTCCTCTTTTCTCTACAAAAACAGGAAAGCTTTTGAGATTCTGTCCCTGCTTCCCCTAAAAAAACATTTCTCTATGTTTCTTCTTGGTCTGTCTCTGAAAATAAAGCCACAGATGGTACAGGCAGTGTTATCATGGCAGGTGCACTCCAGAGGTGTGTTTGAAGTAAAAAGTCAGCTATGGAGTGTGATATGAGGAGTATTAAGGAAAGTTCCTATCCCCCCTTATTGTTTGGGCTGCAAACCTACTAGCCCCTGGCCGTTGTTGAGACACCTTCTTGTGTGCTTCTGCTCCCTTGGGGTTCCCTGCCTCTGCTGTCCCCACCATGACCCAGCTGACTTAAGTGCTGCACTTTCTTAGCAGTTCTTAGCCAGGCTACAGGATTTGTATTGTTTGTTTGTTTGTTTTTGTTTTAAAGATCTATTTTATTGTTTTTGACAGAGACAGAGAGAGACAGAGACAGAGATAAAGGGGAGGGCCCAGAATAGTCTTCATAGTTGTACATCATCAGTTTTCAATATGGTTTCATTCCACACAGGTGGGAGGGGGCCTCCTGCATGGGATGCATGTCTCCTAGAGCCAGGGGCCGAACCTGGGGCGGGGGGAGGGGACCAAGAACCAAACTGGGGGCCACCAGCATGGGAAACACACCCCAGTTCAGCATATAGGTCTGCACAGGTCAGGGCTGGGATTCGATCCTCAGTCCCCAGAGCTGCAAAGCAAGCGCTTAACCCACTGAGCCATCCCGGCTTCCCTCAGACTGCAGTTTTGGGGATTGTTCTTTTCTTGGCTCTTTAAATATGTCTTGGAGTTTTTTGGTTTTTTGTTAGTTCATTCGTTACCCCAATAAATTGTATTTTTAAAATTTAAGTATATACAGAGGGTGCAAAAAAAATGTATACACATTTTAAGAAGTGAAAAAACTATTAAAATCTTAATATTCAATATATAGCAATAACAAAAGATGAATACAAGTCACATTTGACTTCTGCAATTACGAGAAGTGCTCAAAGTGGTACCATCAGCGTCCAGACACTTCTAATTATGGTGAACTACTACTTGAGCAACATTGGACAGTGTCCATTTGTGTTGCTGCATGTATACTGTTTCAATTGACCATGTATCTCAAACTTATCACAAATGAGTGCAATTTTTAGGTGTGCCAGAGGTACTGTTGCACACTTACACCTCCACTGTTGTTGTATTTCCACAATGTTCTTGAATTTCGAATACTACGTCAAGCTGGTCTTACCTTCCTCTGACAGCCATACTTCAGCCATTTCCTTTGACTTCCTGCCTGTCCCATGGTGACGCTAGCATTTGTGTGATAAACACCATCTTTTGAGTGAATATTATACTATACACTGCCACCATAAATTCAATTCAACTTTGCAAATATATAGATAACATCTCTTTAAAAGTGTATACATGTTTTTGGCACCCCTGGTATGTATTATGGCTGTCCCTGTATACACTGTTCTAGCTCACCACCTAACAGTGCTTTCATTGTAATCTGCTCACTGTTATCTCTGTACTCTTCACTGGTGAATTTTCAAAGAGCATTGCTAAGATGTTTGATATTGTGTATCCCACGTACCTGCCTACCTTTTAGTAATTTAAGGCTAAAGTAGGAGGGGCTGAAAAACAACTGGAAACATGGAATTAATTCAGTAATAGATCAGAAAATCATTTCAAAATGTGGTGGGGAAATGTGATTCTTACAAAGAAATGTGAACCTCCTCGGCCTGCTGGGATATAACTAGGGGTCTAGAGCTCTGTCGTCTGGTGTGGTAGCCACTGGCTGTACGTGGCTGTTGAGCACATGAAGTGAGGCTAGTCTGGACTCACGTGTGCTAGAAGTGTAAATTACTAGATTTCAGAGACCTGGTAGGAAGAAGTTAATTTATATTCATTATGTATTGACATGATAATATTTAGATATCTTGGGTAAAGTAAAATACATTAAAATTAATTTCACCTTTTTTCAAATTTTGTAATGGGATGATTAGGAAATGTATAATTATAGACGTAATTCACATTTAGACACGCTACTCTGAAGGTAGCACCAGCCAGCGTTTACTGAGCT
The DNA here is from genome assembly GCA_004027555.1 of Craseonycteris thonglongyai. Classification (NCBI taxonomy): domain Eukaryota; kingdom Metazoa; phylum Chordata; class Mammalia; order Chiroptera; family Craseonycteridae; genus Craseonycteris; species Craseonycteris thonglongyai. The sequence continues at coordinate 2,028 of PVKE010002396.1, read as the reverse complement.
CACAGGTCATTAGAGCCTGAGCTCTGTGCTTTAATATATGATCTCATTAAAGAGTTATAGGCAATCTGAAGTTGAATTACTGTTCACACTTTATAGATGACACAGGTGAGGCTGAGGGCCATTAACTACCTTGACCAGGGCAACAGCTAGTAAGTGATGGAGCCGGAATGGACCCTGTGTCTGCTTCTGCCAAAGCTCATGCTGTTAACAAATGCACTACATGTCGAGCTCACCTAGAGCTAACAATGCTTACTGTTGTATGCAGGGGCCCTGCGCACAATCCAAGACATGTGCATGCATCCAGGCCCTGCCATGGAGCCTTTATTCTGCATGATTTTTTCTGGTAACACAATCAGAGTAGGCCTTTACTTAGTAGGGGGTTGGTTGCCCAGCACTTGTTTCACTGGGTCTCTGTAGTATCTCCCTGGGGTACCCCTTCTCCCTCTTAGGGTTAAATACAATGTCTATACAATGACTCTCACACATATTGCCAAGCAGACTTTACCTGAGCTTCTGTCTCAGGATCAGGTGCCTAATGAGCATCTTCACTCAGATGATCCATAAGCCCTGCAAAGCTTGAGGCACGACCGAGTTTATCAGCATTACCCACAATTGTCCCCACCCCTGCTAGGCCTGACCCTGCCTGTCACTCTTTGTCATCATCAGGGCTAGTGGCCTCTTCCTAGTCACTGAAGCTGGAAACCTGGAAGTCACCTGGTTACTCCCTGGCTTCACAACACACCTAGTCACTGAAACTTATAGATTTTACTTCATCTGCTCCATTCCATAGAGCTCCCCCACCAACCATACTGCTCTGTTAGTATGTGCATTGTATTTATGTTATTTCATTTAATCTTCAGAGGAGACCAGTGAGATAAACATCATCCCCCTTATTCTTACAAATAAGAAAACAAACGTAGGGGAAGCCGGGATGGTTCAGCAAGTTAAGCTCTCGCTTTGCAGCCCCAGGGACCAAGGATCGTATCCCGGCCCTGGCCCATGTAGATTCATATGCTGAACTGGGGTGTGTTTCCCATGCAGGAGGCCCCCAGTTCAGTTCTCGCCCCCTGGTTTGGCCCCTGGCTTGAGGGGCCATGTCTCCCATGTGGGAGGCCCCCCAGCCCAGTTCCTGCCCTGCGCAGCCCCAACCCACCTGTGTGGAACAAAACCATGTCAAAAACTGATGATGTACAACTATGGAGACTGCGCTGGGCCCTCCCCTTCTCTCTGTCTCTCTCTGTGTCTGTCTTTCTCTGTCTCTACCAAAAACAATAAAATAAAATCTTTAAAAAAAAAAAGAAAACAAACTTAGAGAAAGGAGTTTTATGAGTCACCGGTGGAGTAAGTATTTGAACTCAAGTTCAGATCTACTCCAAATCTGTTCTGAACCACTGGTCCTGGCCTTAGTCTGTCTCCCTGACTCTGCACTTGATAATTTCACTGGGCTTGACGTCTTACATGATGAGAAGCTGTGTGTGGATAATAACAGTTCTTCTTCCCTTTCACCTCCTGATCTGGTCTCCTCTCCTGGCTTGAGTTCTCATTTATCTATACCACCACCTCTTTCCCCAGATTATAACATTGTGCCATTTCCCCAATATCCATTCTGTCCTTTTGTCTCTAAAATAAACATACAAATTTATTAAAGTCTTAAAAGATTAGCATTGGCATTAGTAACGACAAGATTATTACCCAGGTTAACAAATCTAGCAAACAATGGGGAAAGCCACAGCTGTAAGTAATTTCAGGAAGTCCAGGACAGGACTCTCTTTGGTCTTCATTAAAAATACCGTATTTTCCGGCGTATAAGACGACCGGGCATATAAGATGACCCCCTAATTTTACAGTTAAAACATAGGTTTAGGCCTATATTCACTGTATAAGACTACCCCCCACTTCCGAGGCAACACCAGTTCTTTTTTTAATTAAATTTTTAATGAATGACATTTTTCGAACATACCGTAATATACCGTACATTGATACAATAAATGGGAGGTCTCTTCACAAATGGCAATGCCATGAACTTGA
>PVKE010002395.1:0-83577 GCA_004027555.1 Craseonycteris thonglongyai | reverse complement strand
AAACAATAAAATAAATAAATAAATTTAAAAAGACTTGATAAATGAATTCAGTAAAGTAGCAGAATATAAAATTAATATTCAGAAATTGGTTGTATTTTATGATCCAAAAATGAACAATCAGAAAAAGGAAATTAAGAAAATTCCATTTATATTGCATCAAAAACAAATAAAATACCTAAAAGTGAATTTAACTAAGGTGTTAAGTTCTGTTCTAATGATTTCTATGTTTTGTGTCTGTGTGAAATAGGTGCATCAGCTAAGTCTAACAAGCACATATATTTCTGTGTACTTAACACAAACCTTGAAGTGGTTGGTATGGCGAGTGTGAGCAGACTGATAAATATCTTACAATTGAGGTTTGTGATTGCAAACTTACTATGACACCCACTTGCTACTAAGAGTTTGAACTTCAGATTTCATGCTACGGTCTTCCAATGATCTTTGTACAAATTACATCTTCAGATTTTCTATTTGAACTTAAGCCCACACTACAGTTATGTGGTTATTGATGTTCTGTAAAGTATCCTGTCAAAATTCATACTGATGTCCCCTTGGTCATTTTTTCTTCAGCTTGGGATTTTTTTCCCTACCTTCTCTCCTTACTGATGGTCTATGCAAGGCAATGCCTCATGTGCAGTTATCTCAGATAGCCTCTTTTTAAACTAGTTGCTCCATTTTCTGAGTTTCCACAGAACAGCCCTTTTACATTTAGGTTATTCCATTCTTACACTGTTGTCACTAGACATTGTCTGCACATCTGTAACTCTGACCAAACTATAAGATCTAGTAAGTAATGGGATGGGTCACACTGAGGTTTGGATCTCTTTTGAGTCTTGTACATTGCATTGCACAGAATAGACATGGGATAAGTGTTTTTACAATTGAAGTCGCTTGCTATTATACCTATGTTTTACAGTTCATATAGAAAGATAAACCTACTGACACAAAATTGTTTTGGTTGTTAGTTTTTCTAGTAAAGGAGATAAATTAATTATAAATTATATTTTCTCTTTTGCCAAGAATTCTTCGATCAGATGGCTGGCCAGGCTGAACAATGGGAAAGCCAGGTTGAACAGTGCAAACAAAGGGCCTTGAAAGAGTGAAACAAACTAGCTTGTATAAAAATTTACTCTGTGCCCTATTATTGTAATAATCATTCTTGCTAAGTGATTTAACTTGATAGCAAACATTGGCATTGTTTACTGTATATTTTGTAAATAATACCTAATGAAAAGCTGCATGTCTTTAGCCTAAGGCTGTATCCATACACTTGAAATCATTTACTGAAGGTCCACTCTGTACCCACTACTGTGCATATACTGAGAGGAAGACGTGAATGAGTTCAAAACATGGATCCTGCCCTCTGGAACTTTGTGGTGTTAAGTACACAGAATGACAGAGAATGATGTCTGAGAGTTTATATATCTGTCAAATAACATAAAGAGATTCTTTCATGATGAAAATAACACTCAAAAAAATTTCAGTCATCTTAATTCATTAAGATGTGCCCTGCATGTTATTATTTCTAAAAGGAAATTATGGTTTCTATATATATTAACCTCACCATCATTTGTCGTTATTATATGTCATCTCCAGGTTGTTTTAGTTTTCTGGAAAACCAAATATATTGATAAAGACATTTGCATTTGCTTAAAAAATAGAACAAAAATATATTCTTCATTTGGAATTCACTAGAAATAAAAAATGCTCAATTAAAACATAGAGAACTAAGAAGTCTAGAAAAACAACTTTTATGATAGTCAATTTCACCTAAACCTTTATAATAAATTTTAAACTATTTAAGAACCTAAAATTTATCCCATAAAATTAATGTGAAGCTTAAAAGTATACTCTATTATTTGGGAAATAAATGCTTTTGGATATTAATGTCTAATGGCTAACTTAATTAGAATCCAAAAATACATTAAAAGCATTTTTTGGCACTTGAGTTACATAGAAAGCAAAAGAAAACAGTCAGTTTGACTAATATTTAGCATTTTTGAAAATATTTCCTTAAAAATAATAAAAGGTGATTTCTGTCTTATAATGTGCTTATTCACACATGTCCAGACAAGGTCCTGGTCTCAAAATCTCAATGGTAAAGGGGCCCTAGAAGTTCCCTCCTTCCTGAGATCCGCACTCTAGTGGCAGGAAATGGGATAATTACAGATCACACAAACGCTCCCAATAAAATAAATACGATTATGAGGTTGAGTGTAATGAGGAGGCCTAATCTGATAGGATGGTCATTTAGCACTAAACCAAGACCTGATGGCTGAGAAAGAGCCAGCCACGCAAAGAATCAGGGAGTCTGGAGGTGCTCCCTCAACTCCGTGTGTTACAGATTATTATGTCAGATCCAGAAATGTTCATACAATGGTGTATTTATGTTTTTATTAGGAAGTAGAAATCACATTTCATTTTATACCTAGCTATACTTAATATGAACACAGCTTTTTTTTTCAAATGAGTCATATGCTTAATAAGGTGAAAAATTACCATTTCAAATGAAGACTAATTTGCATTAAAATAAAATGAAGCTTGTAAAGTTCAATTGCCTATAATCTTGCTAAGCCCATTGGAAAATGTACTTTTATTGAGTTTCAGTGTGTTACAGCATGAGACTGTGTGGAGAAGCACATTCTCAATGAGGAAAAAAGCAAACTTTTTAAAAACACATCCAGAAAGATGCTTTATGTAACTAATAATGATAATACAAAGAAAGTAGAAGCTTGAATTTGGGAAAAAATATCCATCAAAAAAAGATTTTTTCCTTAGTTATGCGTTTTCCATAGTGTGAACTTCATTGTGCTTTATTTACTATCGAGGGCTGGCATTGCAACCGGTGATTTCTAGTTTCTATTATTCAATGTTCATATTCAATGTTGATATTCTATGTCCATTATTTTTTAAAATGAGATAAAATATGGTAGTTGTGATCGTGTTTCTGAGAAAATACCTATCCATTATTTCTCTTTGAGAAAATTCATGATACATATACTTCTGCACAACATGTTGAAATAAAGGCTGGGTCATGATAATACCATTAGGCTGAGATAACTGATTATATTACCATATATCAGACTGATGGTCACTGCACTGTTCTCTCCTTTGAGAGTTATTTAAAAATTCTGACACTTATGGAAGTAGAGTATCTATGGTTTTTAAGTGCATAGTTATTTAGTTCCTTTTATTTTAGCACATATACAAGGGCTATGCAGAAAATATTCAGCCATGTCACTGTTCTCATTATATTAACAATGGCTGGATTTTTTTCTGGACAGCCCTCATATAAAGAGTGCCTGTTATGCTCAAGGCACCTTTGTACAACATTTCAAGTTAATCTATAATCTATTGTCATTTAAATCCCAGAACAAATATGTAAGATAGGTACACATTCATACTTGATACTTATTTTGCTAAACAACTGGAGTCTGCTAATTCCCCCAAGCCTGTATTTGAACTATATTTTTTGAATACAAGGATTTAAAAGAGAAAATGTATACTTTGAATTCTCTATTTCTTATATTACTCTGATTCTTCCTCCTTAATGTGATTTGGATGCATTTCTAACCTCTCAAGTATATTTTCTCACCTTTAAAATATGGATGTTAGTCTCTACCATGTACATTTTATTAAAGTTGATTACAAAAATACATACACTAATGTATATAGAACAATTACTACAATGCCTGTCATTACAAATCAGTAAAATAACGTATGCAGGACAATGATTACAATGTCTAGCGCACACTAGTTTGTAGCTTCCATTATCTCATGAAGCGACTGGTAGTACTGAACGGCCACATCACACACCCCTCCAGGTATTCAGTCTCTCAGCACCCTAAGTGGTGTGTGCATTTGCCTGCCCCAGTGTGTCACCACAGTCGAGTGCAAAGTACTACGTAAATTTAGGAATAATAAATATTTAGCCTCCTAGGTGCTTTTACCATACTAACCTGTACCATGTCACCTCAGAACCTATCTTTGGAAAACAATTTTAATCTCTCTTCCTGGAGACCATCTCAAATCAGTGTAAGCAATTGTGACTCAAGATGCTTTTCCTCTGACATTAGTCTTTGAAAGTAAAATGAATAACCACGAGAGCAACTGATGAAACAAAGCCAGTGCCTCTTGCCTATATGATACATCTTCCACTAAAGCCCAAATAAATGACAAAGATAGAAATTCAGAGACATTTTCAAAAGGTGAGAAGATAAAATATTTGTATGTAAGGACCCTATATGTAAAAACAATGCTACTTAAAAAAAAACAAAAAACAGGTTTTTAAAAATACATTTAAAATAGCATTTATAAGATGAAATGTTCTTTTCTGTAAAATAGAGCAGATTACAACTGGCTGTTGACAGGTGGCAGAAAATTATTTGCAAATAAAATACACCCTCACCATGGATTGTGTGTATGTAGTGGTCAAGAAGCCTTGATAGGCCAATGGCGAGATCTAGAGATGTGCTGTCTAATATGAGGGCCCCTAGCCCCATGTGACTACTGAGCACCAGGAATGCACTAGTGAAAACCGACATGTGCTGTAAATGTGAAAAACACTGGATTTCAAAGAAGGAGTATTATGAAAAATATTAATTTATAACGTTTTATTTTGATTTCACAGTGAAATAACACTTCAAATAGACTGAGTTAAAATATGTTACTAAAAATTAATACTACCTGTTTCTTTTTACTTTTTTATTGTGGATACTAGAAAATTTTAAATCATGTCTGTGGTTTGCATTATGTTTCTATTGGACAGAGCTGGCCTACAGCCTACTAACCGTACTCACCACTAACAGGCTGTCTTTCTGGCCTCGGCATCCTGTGTGCAGGCCTAGGTGATCTCTAAAACCCTCCCACTTTCCAGATGTTCCAATGATTCACTTGTAAGTCCAGCTTCATGCCCTTGCAACTTAGAGACCTACAGTTCTTCCTTAACCCATGCTTTACTCAACTTAATCTGTTTTCTTGTTCTAGAATACTTCACTTATATAGAGAAAATCTCTGTAAAGACCTTTTCCAAACTGATGTGTTTTAACAAAATATTTCTCTTGTGGTGCAAAACTACTTGCATAGTTTTTTTGGGGTTTTTTTTTTAAGTATGAATATTATTTCTGCATTTTGGAATTGTTGTACCATGCAACAGGTAAAATGTCTTACTTGTATTATTCATGCCACAGGATTAATTTCAGATACCACTTGTAATGACAAATATTACCAAGAACTATTCTATTGAATCTGTCTTCTGTGTTTGATGTGTGAGCCATTAAGAGAGATTAGATTCTCTTGAAGGTTATAGTAGAAATAAAATTGTGATATAATTGTCTTATGAATCAGAGGTCTTTTAAATTCCTGATAGATTTTAGATAATAAGGTCTGTTCTTTAGACATTTATTGAATGTTTAATAGTCTTGTGCAATGACTTGAGAAAAACATCAACAAATTATATTACCCTCTGGCTATGAAATTCAGAGACAGTAAATAGATTTTTTAAGTGGATAATAATAAGAAGAATATTGCATGGACTAAGAGCATGGCTGCATAATGTAAATTCCACTGCTCATTCAATGTCATTATTTAAAGGAAAGAAGTCAAGAAGATAAATTGAAACAATTAGATGAACTAAAGTATTTGGAAGAAAAATGTTTCCATTAAGTTTCCTTGTAACCTTACTTCTTTACTTATTTCCTATTCTTTCACTTTTTAGTAGAAAAATGAATGAATTTAATCTCTCAAGCATCCATTGATCATTAAGGATGCCAGCACAACTAAGCTGGATCATATGGATTAAACAGGTCTATTTTGGGCTTAGAAATGCCATGGTATATGTATCCTGTCACCCTAGAAAAACATGTTTCTCTATTGAGTCACATGGGATAGGATTAGATTCAATGAACTTACATGGGGTTCATTGTGCAAGGTGTTTATTAGGAAGTGCCTTGGAACAAATCCGCATAGAAAAGAGGGAAAGAATGTAGAATTTGACAGAGAGAAGTTGAGTTCAGATGCAGTCCTGACAACACTCTTAGCTGACCCCATGGGAGCAAGGCCACAATAACTGGATCGTTCTGCATCAACTACTCATTGGATGTGGGCCACACCGGAAGGGGTGTGATCTTGGTGAAATGGCTCCCTGTTACTGGGGATACATCTCTGAAAGTGTTGACAGCTGAAAGCTGTCTGCTGACAGGACTCTAAGTAGTTAGGGCCATCAAGCCTTCCTTAAAGAGCAATGTATCACCATGCCAACCCCATAAAGTGCTCATATACATTAAACAAAGATTGTGGCACTTTGTTCTTCATGACATTTATTCCTTCATTGAGAGAATATATATTGAGAGCTCTGTGTGTGCCAGGTGCTGTCCTAACATTTCGGGATACAGAGAAAGAAGATAGAACATCAGTGTTGGTGAGTCTGGTCATCCATCCAGGTCACTCTCACTGGCCCCTCCCATTACAAGCCAGCCCTCGGACCCCACTTGAACTTGTTGATTGAGACTGCCACCTATTCACCAGCCATCAGACCTGTCATATCTTTGTTCCTTCCTAACCCAGTATATATTGTATGCTGTGTGGAAAAACTCTGAGACAGGACAGTGACAAGTTAAGGGGACAGCAAGGAGGCCACTGCGGCTAGAGCTGAGTGGGTAAAGGGAATCATGCCCTTATATCCCTGGCTTTTCTCTCTCTCTCTTGTATTCAGCTGACAAAGCCCCAGCTCTGGCTAAATGATTCATTTCAGAACCTCAACTAAGCAGTTAGACATAATTAAAGGAAGACACTCACTCACACACACACTCTCTCACACTCTCTCACATGTTAACTCTCGTCACCTTAAATCTGTGACTATGAACCTTAAGTGAGCTCTCAGTGCTACCTGGCAATCCCATTATACTCCATTTCCCTGACTTCCTATTTCTTCCAAGCCAGTGGTATGTTGGTAAACGTTTGAATACTAACTTCCTAGAGAATAAAGCCTTGATGTGTAATATTTACTGATGTCCAGGCTGTAAAGAGACTGAGACTGGGGTCAAGTTACCCATGTGACATCACTGAAAGTGGGGTTGGGACCCAATGCATGCACTCAGCTGTCCTGAACTCAGAGGCCCTAGCTCCACACATGCTGGGTGTAAGTCATGCTTTTTTCTTTCTCCTCAAGCCTGTAGCAGTCCTGCTCCTTTCTTTACCGTCAGATGATGGCCTGCCTTCTTGCCTCACTGAGAAAACAGATGCAATTTTTGGAAAACTTCCATATCCTCACACTACCAAATCTACCAACTCACCTCTTCCTGCGTCGGCCCACACACCCAGCTTCCCCACACATCCCTTCAAAGGAACTGCCTTTCCTTGTGAGTGAAGCTCGACCCTCCTTGTGCCCTGGCTCCACCCACACTCTCCTAATCAATGACTTCTCTCCTGCCATGTTTCTTCTCCCTGTGCGTTGTCACAGCTTCCCACCCTGCTGGATAATTCCACGTGCTGGAAAGCATTGAAAAATATGCTTCCTCCCCAGCAACTTCCTATTGCTAACTTACTGTTTTTCTCTCACACAGCAAAACTCAAAAGATTTAGCTTACCTGCTATCCCTAGGTTGTTGTTTTTTCTACTTCTGTTTTTTATTTGAAGCTACTTCACTCAGAGGTTTGACCTCTCTTCTCCTTGAAATTACTCTTTTTAAGTTCACTGGAGACCTCCATATTGCCAGGATCCAGTGAATTTTCTGTTTTCTCTAACTCAGTCTTTCACAATTGACCTTTGAAGAGTTGGCCGTTTCCTCTTCTTAACCAAGGCATTGTAAAAGCCTCTTCACTATCCCCTCTGCCAGCTTCTTTCTAGACCCTTCCATACTTTCTCCTCCACAAAGCAGCTACAGTCTTTTATCTTTAAAACATGTTTCTCCCTTCCTCGGTGCTCTAAGAAGGTAAATGTTGGACATAGTGCAGTAAAGTCACATGTAGCCACAGGGGGAAATGGGAATAGAGCTGGGAAGAAACAGTGTAGGACCCTCACAGGTCTCATCGAAAGGAAGTCACCACATGTCATGCAGGGCCACAGAGAAGGGAAGGGACAGGAGCCAGAGGAGAGCTTAGGCCATGGCCATTATTGGGGGTTTCATGAGAAGAACAGGACAGGACAAGGTCAACAATTTAGGATTGGCTAATTCGAGTAATTGGGGTGGACTCTAAGCTATGGGGTGGTCTCTAGTTGTCTGGCACCTGACCTGGGATGATGAAGGCAGAGAACCATCGCCTCCTAGGGTCCATGGTTCAGGGAAGGAAGGCCTGGCTCTGGGCTGATCAGTTGCATGTTAGAAACACGCCCCCAGCAGGGCTCTCTGCTGTGTTTACACACTGACTGGTCCTGAGAAGGGCAGACTCTTCCCAAATAGAAGAGCTTTTTTGAGATGTCAAAACATCATAATACAGCAGATCCTCAGTTAACTGGCACCCATGCGGATTGGTAGATGCTGGTTAAATGTAAGTAGACTTTTTGTTAACTAGAGCTCAAGCAACAGGCACTCTCAAGCAACCAGCAAAAATTGTTTTATCAGTTGCTGGAAATTTTGCCTGCTGCTTGAGTTCTCATTAATGGAGGATCAACTGTATACAGACAATTAAAAGTATATGAATACACTCACACTCTGATGATTTACCCTTTCCCTCAGAATAAATCCATCCTGTTTCTTCCCCCTTCTTTCTTTACCTATCACCTTGACATTATTTCTTGATGGTGTTTATCTCTCCTAAGTTTATATTATAAATTTTTTGTTTATTGTCATATTCCTCTTTACTTTTGATGGCAGAAACTTTAATTGAATTGTTGCTCCATTTCTGAATCTCAAAACAGTTTACTCCACATGATGAGGATCATATAGATACTTGCTTAATCAATGAAAAAATGAAGTAAACAGCCCATTCCATGGTGTGCTGGAGGCAGCTTGCACCAACTCTCATTAGTGGCTTGTGTTCATCAGTTCCTAAATCCACAGTGACATCGCATTGTTTCTTTAGAACCAACTCAAGAAATACGGTCATTGATTATATTGGGAAGTCAATCCCAGCCATTTTGGAGACTCACTCTTTTTCAGTTCCAAGAACCCCAGATGCTTACGCTGACCTGAAAAGAAGAATTCCCAAATCCCCACTTCTTAAGAAGGAAGGAGCTGGGGCCTTTCAGTCTCCATTTATGTCAGCTTCCTTTTCACAGTTTTTCTAGATTGTTTGCCTGCACTGGGAGGCCCACAGCCATTTCTTCGACGTAATTGAAAAAACTCCTGCTCTTTCTTCCTGCAAAGTATGGGTAATATTTGTGCGTTTTCTCAGGTCCCCATAATCCACACAGCCCTTGGGTAGATTCCACATGTCAGTCATTCATCTGCTGTCTTTCGTGGAACATAAAGGCTAATTGTCAAGACTTTTGAAATTCCAAATTGTCTCAAAGATGGCTTCACCCATAAGGCACTTTGTTGTTGTTGCTATTGCTGTTTTTTAGGCACAAAGGCAGACTATCTTCTCCAAATTGAGTACCTAAAATACAGTTTGAAATACAGATTCAAAGGCCACCAAGAAGGAACAGGGTATGTCTCTTGTAGAAAGTATTAATAGCACAATAAAAATATAACACTCTGGCAAGAAGGCATGAGCCTCACATTACAGGAATTGTAACTAGATGTAGAGATAAAAATGATCTGAAAGTAGCACTTTATTTTTTTTTAAGATTTATTTTATTGCTTTTTATTTATTTATTTTATTTTTGACAGAAAGAGAGAGAGATACAGAGACAGCTAGAGAAATGAACTGTGAGAACTCCCCAGTTCAGCATGTGGGTCCGCCTGGGCTGGAGCCAGGCTTAGATCCTCAGTCCTCGGGGCTTCAAAGCGAGCACTTAACCCACTGAGCCATCCCGACTTTCCCTGAAAGTAGCACTTTAAATACACAGAGTTTAGGGGGATAAGTGGCTTCCACTTGAGAAAGCTAAAAGGAGCTTCCAGCGTTCAGTTAGGCCCTAAAGAAACAGAGGTGAGGAGATTGGGGGTGAGGGTTGGTCACCATGAACTGAGAGATTCACAGGACACTGAGAAAAGGTTTGCAAAAGGAGGAAGCAATGAAAATTTAAGGCAGGTGAGAAAATGTAAAGAAGAATGTACAAGGTGTTAGATAACAGCTGAGACAACCAAGAATTCATTCTTTGGGGCTTGCCAAAAAATAAATCTTTGCCATCCCCGGTCCTTGAGAGAATGCTGGGAAGAGTTAGAATTTGGGGAAAGGGAGGAGTCTTGACTCTGATACTTTCTGCTGGGATTGAGTTTTCGAAGAATTTTAGGTCAGGTGATTAGGTAGGTCATGGGATTGTTTCTTTGCTTTCTCAGTGTGTGTTGGGAATAGCCATGGTCTTTGGTGCTGTAAGTCTGTCCTTCTGGGCAGCGTCATCCTGGCTTTTCTGTCAGGGCACTGATCCCAGGAAAGACAGGGTTTGAGGTTACACATTCTTAGTTGGGTCCTTGGATGTTCAGTGTGTGAAACAGCAGAGTTGCTTCTCAGCAAGTTTTTTCTGTTGTTTTGATTCATATATAAATACTATTGAATTATAATAGTGGTAGACACTAACCGTCCTGCTTCCAACCTCTGTATTTTTTAATTTTAGGGCTCTTGTGATTGGCAACCTTGTTATGATATCGTTTCAGAAATGCTGGGAAGTTCCTTTTCTGTACCTAGCTCTTCTGCTCGCTAAACATTTAAATTTTATTTCTTTAATCCAGATTCACTACGCCAGGACCAATATGTACAGTCTTATTGGACATCTGCACTTTAAAGACATCATTAAATCACCTTTTTGAGACAGAATGTGACTTTCGAGGCTGCTGAGAAGCACGGGCCTGAGGCTGCTGAGAAGCACGGGCCTGAGGTGGGAAATAACTGGGTGCAGAAAATAAGAGACAGGATGTGAAAGATAAATTCAATCAAACCACAAAGAATAATATAGTACTGAGTGTGTGCTAGGCTTTTCTCAAAACGTTCTGCAAATATTAACATATTCAATCCTCATAACAATCACATGAGGTAGAGACTATTATTATCATTCCCATATTACAGATGAGGAAAATGAACCAGAAGCAATTAAGGACTTTTCCGCACTGCACAGCTGAGCGGGCCAGAGTCTATCTTGGGCTAATTGAGAAGCAACTGAGCATAATGGTTAAGTAACACCATTCCCAGCATATTCACTCCTTCCGATGGTTAATCAGTCTTGAGTTTCTAAGCAATTTATAAGGGATGATGCACAGGACTATTTAAAAGCCAATAGCGTCTGCATAATTTAGGAGAGAATCGAGAGTGATAAAACTGTCAGTGCCCTCCCCGGTCATGATTATGCCAGACAGAGAAACTCAATTAGGTCCAATCAAGTCTCCAGCTCACACTCTGTGCAGTGTGGGGTCTACATCAGTGGTGGTGAAGGCAGAAAAGTACACATTGGATTTTCGTATAAGAAATGAATGACACATTAAAATAAAGAACACTAAGGTTGCATGTTTTAAAGCTTGTGTTATAATTATAGATTTTTGTTTTAACATTGTATATTTCTAGATTACATATCCATTGATAAAGTCTATAGCCTTATAATCTGCCAAATGACGAGGGATATTCAACCTGGACATGCAATTTTGTTTTCCCTCAGATTATTTGTAAACAGAGACTGTCCCATTTACTTTTGTGTATATAAACCGATTTAATGATTAAAGTAATTCAGTTTACTAGATGATAAACATGCTATTTCAGATCAATGAAGAAAGGAGAAATTATCTAATAAATGCTTCTGGGACATTTGGTTAGCCTAAAGTAACACAGATAGAATTTCTATGTACCGGTAATTCCACATAACAAAACTATTTTATAATTAACCCATTTTCCAAATGGCTTCATAGAACTTAGTCTAAAAAAAAAAAAAAGTGGAGTTTGAACTGGTCCCCAGGATTCAAATCAGGGACATAGGTTATCCTGTCAACATTTCTAACTCAGTGTCATGCAAAACGTGGCTCCTGACCTAGGCTTTCTGATGTTCTAGGCTTCTTAGAGAAAACACCACACACATGTGAGCTGAAAAGGCGATAAACCCCTGAGCTGTTGCCCCTGGGTGCCAGCAGTCTCTCAGTGGGTGTGCTTGGCTAAGGCAGAGCTGAGGGAAGGACTGTGTAAACATCAGAGGCCGTCCTCCAGGGAGGGGACAGCAGCCAGCCAGGTGTCCTGCCCATCAGGTTTAATCTCTGCTTCTGCCCAGTGGTCTGGAATGGTAGTGAGTGGCCAGTGCTATTTAAACAATGACACTCAAAGTCACAAAGGCAGTCCCCAAATTACGATGGTTCAACTAATGATTTTTTGACTTTACAATGGTGTGAAAGTGATAAACATTCAGTAGAAACCCTACATTTTGAATTTTGATCTTTTCCTGGGAAGGTGACATGTAGTATGACAGTCCCCTGTGATGCTGGACAGTAGCCGTGAGCCACAGCTCTCTGTCAGAGCCACCATCACTGGGGTAAACCACCGATATTCTACTATTATGTATATTAAATGAATTTTTAATTTAGAATGCTATTTTCAATTTATGGTGGGTTTATCATGACATAACTTCATCATAAATTGAGAAGCCTCTATAGCAGGGGTGTCAAACTGGTGGCCCGTGGGCCGAGGTGATCTTTTGTGGCCCACGATGCTCTGAAATAAAATGAAAATAGAAAAAATTGTTATGAAGAAAATAGTGCTTATGGGAGATCGAGGCAATACCTTACACACAATTCCCCCCATTAACCCTTTAACTACTGAAGACGAGTATACACGTGGCCCAATGCCTTTCCTGGGGGCTCGTGGGCGTGTATAAACGCGTTGACTCAGTTCCAGCAATGTTTGTAAATGTGATGTGGCCCGTGTGAATCTTGCCTGTTGCACCAAATGGCCCGTGTTTTAATTAAGTTTGACAACCCTGTTCTATAGTAACAGATACAGTTATTTGGGCCTGAATGGAGATGGCTATTGAAGGGCCTGTATCAAAGTGTGAGAAAATTTGGCAGAGTCAGCAGGATGCCTAGGAGGGGGATTTTTCACAGGTGATTATTGTAAAGAATTCTTAAGAAAGTTCTGGGTGCCCTCCTACTTTGGTCACTGTAATTGAGTGTTGAAAGTGTGACTTTATTTTGACTCGCAGGATTGCATAATGACTAAGTTTAAAGCAATTACAGACAAACGTGGAATTAAATTCAACTTCTAACTCCTCCTAGGCATGTGTCTCTAAGGTTCTTAAACTGTTAAACTTATGGGGAAGCCAGGATGGATCAGCAGGTTAAGCACTCACTTTGCAGCCCAGGGAACCAAGGATCAAATCCCGGCCCCAGCCTGTGTGGACCCATATGCTGAATTGGGGTGTGCTTCCATGCAGGAGGCCCCCAGTTTAGTTCCTGGCCCCTGGTTTGGCCCCTGGTTCAAGGCGTGCCTCCCATGCAGGAGGCCCCCAGCCCAGTTTCTGCCCTGCGTGGCTCCCACCCACCTGTGTGGAATGAAACCATGTCAAAAACCAATGAAGTTCAACTATGGAAACTGCTCTGGGCCCTTCGCCTTCTCTCTGTCTCTCTCAAAAACAATAAAATAAATCTAAAAGAAAAAACTTTTTAAAATATTGAGAAGTTTAGATCCCTGTGTATATAAATGTTTTGCAATTCTCCTGTTACAAATAAGAACCATCTCAAAAAGTCCATCTTTTACTCTTTTTCCGTGTACTAGGGAAAAGAGATTTCCAATGTGTTTTTAGAAGGTAGAGGACCATGTTGATGACAGAATAAGAAACTGGACATAGAAGTATCACGAGGGCTCAGGTTCAGTGCTGTCCTGTCTCACCTAGATGTCCCCATGGCCCCCACCAATCTTGGGATGACACTTCTAGTTCCAAGTAGGTGTAGACACTGCATATTCCAATGACTATAGACATCCAGACCTGTCCCTGTCTCTATGCCTTGTCCCCACCTTGTCCCCACCTTGTCCCCACCAGGCTAGTGCCTGGACATCTCCCTGTCTGTGCCAGGAACACTTCAGTCTTGCCCTTTGCCTGGATTTTTGCCCTGAGCCTTCACACCCTAACCCACTTCTTCCCCTCACTCCTGCCTTTCCTTGTCTCATCAAGATTAGTTATCACTTGTGGAGTGATTGACAGTGGATAGGTCAACATGTCATTTTGCCCAATGTAGAGATCATTAAACTTCAGTACATTTGGGTACAAACACTTGATAACTATGGGTTTTTCAGTCTCGTCCATGAATTACCTTATTATACTCAAATAATACTTTCATTTGCTTACTAAATGTCAAATGTGATATGATGTGTTTATGTACATGACGTCTTTCCTAATGAAAATCCTGCATAGTAAATATTGCGCCCATTTGAAAAGTGGGGTAATTTTCAGTATCTTGTCTATGTTATACATCTGTAAATATCAGAGTGAGAGTACAAATCAAATTAACTTATACTTCAAAATCTGTCTTTTTTTCCATTTAATAAAATATACTTATTACTTTCCTCACTTAAAAGCGTGGTGCATGTTGGATTTTTTTTTTATATCAAGCACTTTATATAAGCAATACTTGACTCTAAGGAGGAGCCAATCATTATTTTTTTGTTCTGCTCTCAAAGAAAGTGAAGGAAATTATTAGTATAACTAAGTTTGCTAGACCAAATAATTTTAACTGATCTTGATTAAATGGAAAAATAAACAGTAAGCCTGGTTTTGAGAAAACTTGATTTCATTTAGATTGATTACTCAAATCCAAGGTCAGAGATTCCCTCTTATAAAAGAGCTTTCGTTCAAGAGAACTTTTAAAATTTAGTCAGCATTACGTTATCTGAGAGTTTTCAAATATGACATAATGCCAAACGCTCTTGAAATCTGTCCCATGTACATTAAAAGATTGTTCTTCTGCAGTTACTAACAACTTTTTCAAAATATTTTTGTGGGAATCATACATACATTTCTCCAAAAAGTGCAGAGATGTTTTCACTATAATTGTATCCTGAGTAAAATTGTAAATGAATTGCTTCAAATATATTTGATGTTGTGTATATTAACTGTTTACATTAATTTTACAGTATATTACTCATGAAAAATTTAAAAAAACATTAAGACTGCTGAGAATAGCAAAATGAGTGCCACTGTATTTTAAATAATGTTCAAAGGAAAGGAAGAATGCTATATTTGTCACAGTTGAAAATACGGCAATGTAATCTCTTTTGATTTATGCACCCACAGTTCCACAGAGATTTTGTAAATCAGAGTAATACTCTGAGTGTTCAGGTTTGCTTTTGGAATTTCTGATTCAGGTAAAGATTTGTAATGTCACAATTTGTCAACTGCTACTTTGATCTACTATCACAGAAGATACTCTCATTTAGTTTATGCCTTTCTATATGTATCCACACAAATAAATGGACAGTTCATATGATCTGTGAAGCAAGAGTAAATTCCAGCATGAAAGACAAAAAAGAAGATATTGAAAACTTATGTCCTGGGGAAGGTGGGATGGCTCAGTGGGTTAAGTGCTCACTTTGCATGCCCAGGGACCGAGGATCGAATCCTGGCCCCAGCTCATGTGGACCCATATGCTGAACTGGGGAGTGCCCCCAGTTTGTTTCTCATTGGGCTGAGACCCCGGCCCAGTTCCTGCCCTGTGCAGCTCCGCACCCACCTGTGGAATGAAACTATGTGGAAAAACCAATGATGTACAACTATGGAGACTGTTCTGGGCCCTCCCCCTTCTCTCGGTCTCTGTATCTCTCTCTTTCTCTGTCAAAAACAATAAAAAAAATAAAACTTATGTCCTAATATTTTGAAAACAGAATTTTAGTCATGAATGCCTACTTTTAAATTACATTCAGATGTACCCACACTTTCATAATAAATCTCCAATATATTTGAAGTAATCTTTAAAAAGGTGGTTGAAGCCTTCCCCCTATAAGGGCACTAACCCTGATGTTTCCCCCTCACATCATTGCAGCCCAGTTTCACTATTTTAAAGCAGAGATTAGTTGGAGTGGTTTTTGTTGTTGTTGTTATTGTCGTCATTGTCATTTGCCTTTTCTGTTCTACATTGTAGCACGTTTAGAGCTCACTTGGAACATTCACAAATATATTAATCTTCTTCAGGTATCAGAGCCTGCTGAGTATGAAAACATGTTGGGTGCAGAGTAGTATGTGCTGTGCTGGAGAAAATGTGAACAGACACCATCTGGATGCGTAGTAATACGCTCTAACCTAAACGACGATGAATTGGGAACTTCCATGAGACATTATCTTCAAAGGCAAGTAAAATCAACCAGAGAATTGGAATATATGCAAATAATATGCACACACATGGCATCTGGTCCCCGGGTTAGGGATGGAATAAATCTGATGACAGTGACAAGATTTAACTTCATGATGACTTTCCCAAACCTGTAAGTTAAACTTGCTAACCATATGTATGTACCATGTGTACATTTTGCCTGCTTTTAACATTTTCTTAAGTTGTGTTAAATGCCAAATTTTGACCTCGGTTTTACTCTCATACAACATGATTCCTTTCAGTACTCTCCACAGTTACTTGTTGAATGGAATATCCACTCTTCTTCCTCCCTCATATAAGAGGGAGACGCAAAAACAGGGTCTCTTATCAGATGCAAACCACCAGCAGTTCTCAGTGAGGGTTAGTTTTCTGGTCCCCTACCCAGAATGTCTCTGCTACCTCATGAAGCATAGAGTGTCCACACTGGTTATTCCTTAAAATTAAAGCTTTGAAAGGCTGTGTTCAACTCTAAAGGGTATTACACTCAAAAGAGTAACACTTAAGGCTATTCTGATCCATGAACACTTTATATAAAATTTGTCAGATTTGTTGCTATAACTAGCTAGGCTTTATAAAATGAGGAGTAGAATATTTTATTTATTTTTTTAATTGCTAAAAGTATTGGGGTAACATTGGTTGGTAACAGTTCTACATCACATTGTCTACATATTGCATTGTTCTCACCACCCAGAGTTAATTCTTTTTCCATCACCATAAATTTGATAACCTCCCTACTCCCCCTGCCCACAGCTCTCCCACCTACCTTCCCCTTTACCTTCAGGCAACCACTGAACTATTGACTGTGTCCAGGAGTTTCTTTTTTTGTTTGTTTGTTATTTTTAGTTTTATATTCCACCTATAAGTGAAGTCATATGTTTTTGATTTTTCAGTCTCACTTATTCCGTTTAATATGATGGTCTCAAGGTCTATCCATTTTGTCACAAATGGCTGTATTTCCAAAATATTTGAAAACCTTAATTTGCAAAGATATATGTACCCCAGTGTTCACTGTAGCACTGTTCATGGTGGCCATGTGGGAACAACCAAAGTGTCCTTTGATAGAAGACTGGAAAAAGAAGTTGTGGTACATTTACACAGAGGATTAGACTATTTTAATGGGAAATAAGACAGTTTATAACTACAGTCTCCTATCATTTCAGATTGTTCCCATTCCTACTTTTCTAACCTTAGTCTTCAACTTCTAATTTTTCAGTATCCTCACACTCACACCCCCTTTTAAAACAAGGCCTCGAATTTCTTCTAGATACCATTTTCTTTCTTACTTGGCTGTGAATCTCTCCCAAAACATAAAAAAATACCCTTAAACTCCTTCACTTCCATTTTATTCAAATTGGACATTTTCACTTGATCCAAATTAGAAATTTTCTATCTAATGTCTACCCTTAGCTACTACATGTAGATTCCTCTACATATTTAGAGAACATCCCTCGAAATGTCTGGATCTGTATACAAATATAAGCTGTGGTTTCCATTTTCATCTGGAAACTCAAGCCCATTCAGCGATCCTCATAGTTTTGTAGCTAATTTTTTCTCCTATTGTTCATGGAGAACATTCCAACTTCAGTAACTTTTCTTATGATTCCTATCCTAATGTTCTTTCTATCAACACATGTTCTCATACTTCATGAAGAATTTCTCCAATCACCTTATTCTACTTCACTCTAACCTCCAAATTTATCTACACTGGCTTCTGTTTTTACCTTCCCTATTTCACTCTTCTAGAAAAAAGCCCTTCTTCTATGCTTAAGAAAAGTGCCTTCACTTACATTCTAGGTTACATCGGCCCGTTCCTATCCTCAGGGATTTTTGCTCCATGAATTATCTAATTTTCCCTACATTTTAAAACTTTCTCTGCCTATTGGCTTTTCATTCTGAGTGACGGGGGTGGCAACTGTCCAAATACAGACTTCCCCAAAGCTGACCAGCTCTAGTTATCAACCTATTGCTCTCCTTCCCATCTCTCATTTGAAAAACTTTTACTCATGTTTAAAAGCTCCATATGAGCTTTTTATTCTCTAATGTGTTTTCTTTTAAACCCCAGTGCACTTGATAACAGGTTCTGTGCTATTTTACACAGTAACTATGTTTTTATTATTGTCTAATTATGTTTATGTGCCCTATTTGCCATTAGGCACAGATTTCTGTGGGGGTGGAGGTGATGTTCTATTGAATTTAGCTTTCTTCTAGTCCTAGGAAATTAATTGCAAAGAGGTGTACCCATTAAAAGTATGCAGATAGAATTAAATTCAAGAAGAAACCAGAGCTCCATCTCTGTGTCAAATAATATCTCAGAAAATGGTAGTGAAATGGGACTGCAGCAAATCTGTGGCAACCAGGACGTTGCTGAAAGACATGATTTTTTTCATCAACCTATGCTCATGAAAAATTGAAGATGAAAAATAAAATAAAAAGTTAACTATAATGGTATAACATATACAAGGGCTGTCTGGAAAGTATCCAGCCATGTAACCGTTCTTGTTACAGTGATGCCTTGGAATTTGAACTTAATTCATGCCAGAACCCTGTTTGAGTTCCAAAACATTCGAGTTCCAAGATGAGTGAGCGTTCAGATAAAGCTACGGTCTGTACAGTCGATACAAACCACATGAACAACATGTTGGCATTTGGATTCCAAAGCAGCGTTTGGATTCTGAGGCAAATTTTGCTTGATTTTTTCACTTGGATTCCAAGTTGTTCGAGTTTTGGGGCTTTCGGATTTTAAGGTATCACTGTATATTGACAATGGCTGGATATTTTCCAGACAGCCCTCATATAATTACTGTAGTAAAGATTTACTGGGTTATTAAACTTTATTTTTAACTGAAACTAACAGGTGAGAGCTTTCAGAAAAAAATACTGCTATGGGGTCCATTAATGGTAGTATAGTGAACAAGTTATAGTTATAGAAAAGTTAAAGTTATAGAAGTTAAAGTTATAGAAAAACTATTTAAAAAGATACGTTGTTCAAAGAATGGCTGCCAAGAATGTAAGAAATGTGCAGATTCCAATCAAAGTTATGCATGTCCTAATTCCTGGAACTTCTGAATAAGTTACGTTGTGTGGCAAAGGGGAATTATGTCACTAATTAGGTGATCTTAAAATAATTAAGATTATCCTGGATAACCCAGGTGGGCATAATCAAAATGTGTGGAAGATTGTGGAAAAGTGAGGCAAGAGAGTTAGGTCAGAGCAGTAAAGTATAAGAAAGGCTTGGCCATCTAGTACTGGCTTTCAAATAGATGGAGAGGGCCCACAGCTGAGAACTCGGCAGATGGAAAGGAAAGAATTTGCCCACAGAGGCTCCAGGAAGGATCTTGGCTTGGTGACACTTCGATTCTAGCTACATGAGATCCATTTCAAGCTTCAGAAATGGAAGATAATTTACTTTTACTGTTTTAAGCCACTACATTTGCAGTAATTTGTTAGAGTTGCCATAGGAAACTAATATAACCTTCCTTGACCCAATTAGAGATTGAATATAAAGTATGTTCAGAGTGAACTGGACTTATCCAGGCCCACTCCATTGTGGCAAAGATTGAATAAAAACAATAATTTCCCTACTTCCTTGAATGCCATCTCTTCTACCCTCAATAATGAATTCATGCTACCTGGGTATCTGACCCTAAAACCTTGACACCAAAAAGTTAATTTTACTTGGATGTATTATTGCATGGTAGAAGCAAATATATACTATACCCTAGCTAAAAGCAGAACTTTCAATGTAATATTTTTAAAATTAGCCTAAAGTATAAAAACACTGATACATCTGTTAATCAGTTCTATAAACTAATGATCACTGACTGTACCAAATAATTTGCTAGATTCAGAAAATATATCAGTAAACAAAATACATAATTGTTAATAACCTCAAATACCTGTGATTCACTCAGCCTAATGGGCCAAAATGTTGATTACTGAAATAACCACTTAAATAGTGTATTTAAACTGCTTGGCCCTGAGGAAGAATCATTTTTTTTTCTTTGACTTTCATAAGAGATGTGCAATATTTTGTTATTTGCTATTATTTTTTTAAATGCAGATTTAACCAGATACCATATTACTTTTGAATGAACTATATTACTTCTGATCAAAATTCCTAAGCCATGAAATCTCTTATTCAAATAATACATGTGATCTAGCAAGTTCAATACATAAGGAGATGAAGGGTGAGCTCCCCCTCTTATAGCGGACCCAGGTTTCTGAACCCTCACCTGCTTAGCTTCCCTTTCCTGCACTTCCATTCTCCTTGCTTTAACGCTGCCCTACAAATAGCTGCAGGTTGCTTTCTTTTCCCAAAAGATCAGAAGAGCACAGTTTGAAACCATTTCAGTAGGCCATTCGTGGAGGTTTTTCTGTTTGCTTTTTTATGATAACCATTTTCTTTCCAATTCCCGAGACAAATTAAATGCTTAGATGAAGCTAATGGTTGCCTTAAAATTAACTACTGGTGTGTGTGTGTGTGTGTGTGTGTGTGTGAGAGAGAGAGAGAGAGAGAGAGAGAGAGAGAGAGAGAGAGAGAGAGAGAGAGAATACCCAGAATTATTTAAAAGTTCTTTGGGGTCTTCTTAGAGCTGGACTTCATTGAATTATGGAATCTAGAAATTGGAATCAACCTTAGAGATGATGTAGCATGACCTGCCCTGTTAATGAAAGTTCCCTTCCACAACATCCCAGACAGATGGTCATTTAGCCGCTGCTTGAGCACTTTCTGTCACTGGTGTTCATTACTTTCTGAAAATATTTTATATTAAATAACTGTAATAATTAGAAATTTTCTTATACTGGCTGCAAATATGCATCATGGCGATTGCCTGTATTGGTCAAGTTATTCTCCCAATTCTCATAATTCTTCCTTCCTGACCTGACTTACTTGTCTTTCTTCTTAATATACTATATTTCCTATTATTGCAACAGTTACCTCTTCGTTCTCAGTGGGGATTCTGGGAAGCATGTTTAATTCAACAAATGCACACCAGGAATGAATATACTACTGTGAGGACCTTTCCATAGAAATATTTTCTAGAAGCTCAGGATCCAGCAAATCTGATACCAAGGGCTCATGAGAGGGTCCTAGCTGAGGTTCTTGGGGTGGCTTTCTGTTAGACTAGTCCTATGGTTTTCTTTTTCTTCCCCTTCTCCTCCCTCCTCTCCTCTGTGTGTGTGTGATGGGGGAGGGGAGAAGAGACAACTACATAAATGTTTAGTATTAACATGAGTTATTTACCTACCTATTTTCATTTTCCTCATTCATATTTTTATTGGGGAGGGAGGAGGTAGAAAGGGACATGGAAATACCCTACCAAACTTCCATTTATCATTGTGCTTACTATATGGTAAAGAGTTAGGAAAGGTGAATCCTCAGGAAATGCTTTTTTTATGCTTATCTAAGCATTTAAAGGTTAATGAAATATCTTAAGTTTAGGAGGTTGCCCATGCTAGTGGTAGCTCAATATAGAAAATATAGTAAAAATTCAGACATGTACCCATTTTTATTAGGATTTCTTTATATGGAATGCCCTCCTCATTCACTTCTGTCCAAAAATCTAACTATTACTCTGTGCAAACTCTAGTGTGTCTTTCTAGTTTTCCTGAATATTGTAATTTCCAATCAGCTCAACTTTGCAACTCTAGTATTTATAGTCAGAAAACCTTTATTGAGTAACTAATGATTTTCTAGGCTTTGTGTCAAGGACCAATAAGAAAATGATGTAAACAAAGTCTTCAAAGAGCTTAAGTTCAGGGGGGCACACTAACCAGGCAATTGAAACTTACAAAAGAGTGCGGAAAGTGCTATGACAGGAATAAGCCCAGGGCTATTTGTGAAGAGACAAAGGCTACTTAACTTCCCTGGGTGTGTGTGTTTGACAGATGTGTGTTTTACACTAGGCCACGCATCATCTGCCCAAAATCCTACATCCTAAAAAGCAAGTGGGAGTTGTCTCCTTGCATTGTAATCATTTATTTATATGTCAATTTTAACAGTCAATTACTGGGAGTAGTAATTAGAGATCCCCACCCCAATGGTGAGTGAATTTGTAGATTATCTTTTTATCTTTGAAGGTCTTCAAGCTATATTTGCAAATGTTAAGCATTGGATCTGGCATTGACAAGATAGGCTTTAAGGTCCCTTTAAAAAATCAGTAGCTAGTTTTTCAATTCTGTGTGAAACTAGAAGTCTACATTAATATTTCTATTGTTTGATTCATATTATTCTACCCTCCAGTTATTTTTGTAAGTTATACTGAAGGATTATTATCTGGTTCAACTTTTCCTAGCTTTTTCTAAATTCAGTATGTTTATCTTTAAATAATTTGCATTTTTTTATTTTACAACCATGATGGTTTTTCCTTTTCTTGTTGATATTTATGCTTCTCATATATTTGCAGTAGGTGATCATAATTTTAGATGTCTTTCACCCAAGCCATAGATATTTAAAGATTTCATCTAATTTATAAATCACTTATTCTTCCCAGTCATTTTTGCTCTGCCTCTGAAATACTTCCTTTTTTTTTCTAACTTTGGGATTTTGAGGCTCCCAGCTGAATGTATTTCACTTCATTTACGTATGTTGTGTATTTTTGCGTGTTGTTTCCTGCCTTGTAGTTGTTTGGTTTGGTTTGATTCTATTTGGTCCTATTGTTATATTTTGGATATATTTGGTTATATATTGCAGAGAGACCAATTTGCAGAAAGGGTTATATAGCTTCCAGTCAATATCCACAGAAATGTTGGTGTTTCTAAGACAGATGGTGCCAAACAAACCTTTTACTTACATTGGATCCCAGGTTAATATGAAACCAAATAATATCTAATACAAGAAACTTAAAAGTTAATTTATAGCCAACAGCTAATCCATGCAAAATCAGATCATTACACAGAAATGTTTTATATTGTAGTCACTAGAGCTCTCAGGCAAGCTGTATTTGAAATCCAACTACCTTTTCCCAAATATTGGTTGTGCTCATTTGAGCAAATAAAAAGCATAACTTAAGCTCAAATACCACCACCACCCTCCACTGACCCCCATAGCATCACCTCTACACAGGAATGCCCCTTCAAATAACAGATTTAAAAATTTAAAACATGTTTGCCAACCTTTGAAATTCCCCAAAGCTCAGACTAATTGCCAGAGGCTCCTGCAGGTTTGGCAGCCATAGAATCCTGAGCCTCAGACCTCGTTTTGTACAGAACTGGCATGTGTTTGAACTTGGTGAACTCTGTAGACTTCTAACTCACAGCATTCAGGCTACTTCATGGAAAGTTTATTTTGTAATAATTAGACATTAGTCTAGGTCAATAATCAACAAACCATCAGAAAGTGTTTGGGAATTATTGAGCAAATTTGACCAATATAAAGTAATTGCATAATTAATTTTATGACTTTCTTTAAATAGAATTTAATTCCTAATTCAGCTTGCTCATTCAATTTCATAATAATTAACATCCACTAATTCTCAAAATAATGAACATTTATTACTCCCTAAGAGTTTAGAAATGTACCCACGCTGAGGGTGCAGTAATGGTTAAGAAGAGTTAGTTCCGGTACTCATGAAGGTGGGTTCTGTGTATGTTCCAATGCGAGTGCTACGTGCTGAAGAGAGGTTTTCACAAGCTGCTGAGTGAGCACTGAGGAGAGAACATGGCCTTCCCTAAAGAGCAGGACAGGTCAGGGAACACTTAACAGAAGTCAGGACTGCGGTTGATACTCAAGAATACTGTAGGACTTGATGACCAGAGGAGGGAGTAGAGAAAAGGAAGTGGGGGAGATGAATTAGCATACACCCAGTGGTCTGAGGAAGGTTGGTATGGTCATCAACTGTAGCTAATCTGAGGGTTCATACTGAAAAGTGCTAAGAGGAAATCTGCATGGTTCGGATTATCCAAGACTTTTAATTTCAGGCTAAGAAGATTAAGAATTTTATTTGATGTACATCTGTATCAGTGACCTATTTTTTGAGCCTCTTGCCTTTTCTCTTTCCGTCTGCTTACTTTTCCTTCCTCTCTACTTTCTCTTCTTTCCCTGACTCCTTCTCCCCTGCCCTCCTTGCTCTGATTCCTTCTATACTTTCTCTTTCATCCTACCTTCTCCCTTCCCCTTTTCCCTTCCTCCTATTTTTGTTATACTTTAATGGTTTAATTTATATTGCTTTTATTTTTTTTGTATAAACTGATATTTAAAAATATAAAACTTTAACATTATGCCAACATGCCTTTTGAATTTATTTGATAGTTTCAAGTATTTTTGAACCTATAAAGTTTAAAATAAAAACTTCTACCAATAACTAAAATAAAGTAGAAAATGTTCCGAACTAATCATTTGAAAATATGGAAATAAGAATGAATTACTTTTATCAAATTAACTGTTCTTTTTTTCCTTGACTTTAGGTACATGCTTTTTAAAAACTTCAAATAGAAATAAAATACATGAATTGTACTTTTTTTAGCAGTGCTAAATATTTTGCTTTCTGATGGTTCCTCAAGATTCAAACATTTAAGTAAATGATTGATTTGCTAAATATTTTGATTATCAAGAAACGTACTTAAATGTTATATTTCTGTACTGTACAAAGTTTTCACAGGTATTTGTCTACTTTTTGATAGAAGACTATTTCACTAAAGGATTAAAGAAAAATGTTGGAGTAATTCGTTAGCAGTAGATCAATATGAGTTTAAAGACGATGTTTCAAGTACTCAGTGATGAGCTAAAGGGAAGCTAGGGAAAAAAAATTTCAAGGTTGGGGAAGGTGAATATTATGTCAAGGAAACTAAAGTATTATTTTTGAAAGATTATGTAAATTCAAGTTATTTATTATGAACACAGTTATTTACTTCTGTCCTCTTATTCAGTCTAATGTCAGATTTAATTAGGCAAATGCCATTATGCTTTCATTGTTCAGCAATCATTTACTTGTATGATGCTTGCCTTCCAATTATTATTTTAGAGTCTTATAGCAGGTTTTTTGGCAAATTTGAACCCAGATATTTTATTTCCAAAGTCTGTAATGAAGTTGCCTGTTATTGCAACAATAGTGCTTGATAGGTACTGCATAACATCTAAATATTGATAGTGATGTCTGTCACAGCTTCAAAAGTACTTCTATTTAATTCAGTTTAAACAAATAAGGAGTTAGATACTGGCAGATAAAGAAAGTGCACTTTTTTTTAATTACTCAGTATATTTATGTGTAATATTAAAAATAAGAGCTTAAGAAAATTACAGTCATAGTAATGGTGTTGAATTATAAAGCCATTGCTATTTTACCCACAATATATGTGAATCTGAGCGTTTGCATTTTTTATAATGTAATTTTTTTTAGTGAAGTTAGTAAGACGGCAGAAAAGGATTTTTTACTTAATCCCCTTCCCCACACACAACATTGATTTTGGTAGCTACTCAAGGATGAGTATACTTTTGTGGGAGTCCAGAAGTCCAGTGGAGAAGTTACTGTACTTTGTTCAAGCATAAAAACAAACAAGCAAAAAGGAAAACTAAAACAAGACTCATTGAAGAGGGTAAGAAGAATAGTTTCACTTTATGTGCTTCACCTCTATCTCAAGGCAGCATAGCTCAGTGCCAAGACAGACCCTCTTGGCCCACGTGTTCTCTCACAGGAAAATGAGAGCATTGGGAGTGATCACCATTCTCCCCAGATGTGCAGAACATGTGACCAGAAATAATACCACTCCTTCTCAAGCTTTCCTAAAACTTAAGAGAAATCACTTCCAAACTCATTTATGAAGACAGCATTATCCTAATATCAATGCCAGATATGGACATTGCAAGAAAAGAAAAATTTAGGCCAATATCCCCAGTGACCATAAATATAGAAATTCTCAACAAAAATACTGGCAAACCAAATTCAGCAACACATTAAAAGGATCATACACCATGATCAAATGGGATTTATCCTTGGGATACAGGATGGTTCAACATATGCAAATCTGTAAATGTGATACCACATTAATATAATAGAATGAAAGGTAAAAATCATTTGATCATCTCAATAAATGTTAAAAAAGCATTTGACAAAATCCAACATTTTTTTCATGATAAAAACTTAAAACAAATTAGGCATAGAAGGAATGTACCTCAACATAATAGAAGTCACATATGACAAACCTAGAGACATCAAGCATGTCTAACCCACCACCAGCAGACCACATGCGGCTTAAGACAGCTTTAAATGCAGCCCAAATCAAATTTGTAAACATTCTTAAAACATTATGAGATTACTTGCAATTTTTTTTTTTAGCTTGTTAGCAATTGTTAGTGTATTTTATATGCAGCTCAAGACAATTCCTCATTTTCCCATGTGGCCCAGGGAAGCCAAAAGATTGGACAGCTCTGAGCTATATCATATTCAATGGTGAATAACAGAATGAAGTTGCTGTAAGATCAGGAAAAAGACAAGGTTGCTCATTCTTGATACAAGTTATTGAACTTGTATCACAAGTCCTAGCCAGAGCAATTAGGTGACAAAAAGAAATAAAAATCATTTTAATCAGAAAAGGAGAAGTAAAGTTGTCATCTGTTTGCAGATGTCATATTATATAGAGAAATACTAAAGATTCCACCTAAAAAATGTTAGAACTAATAAATACAATAAAGTTGCAAGATATAAATCAATACAGAAGATCTGTTGTATTTCTCTATACCAACAACAAAACATACAATAAAGAATTAAGAAAACAATCCTATTTACAATAGCAGAAAAAAGAATAATGTATTTTAGGAATAAAGTTAACCAATAATTGATAGGTCTGTCCAATGAAAACTGTAAAACACTGATGAGAAAATTGTTGAAGACAAATAAATGGAAATATATCTCATATTAAAGAATGAATAGTGTTAAAATGTTCATACTACACAAAGTAATATACAGTTTCAGTACAGTCCCCATCAATGTCCAATAAAGCTATGTAATAATTAATAAACAGAAACTTCATTTAAAATGAAGTTGGGAGGTTAGAAGTCTCACACATGTCATTCAATGCACACTACTGACCTCAACAGGAATAAGACTTTGTCAATGACCAAGTAAAGAATAGGCTTTCCACACCTATTGTTAATTGTCCTCAATGGATTACTGTGCCTTAATGCAAAGTTCAAGTTAAGACCATTAGGCTGGATAAAGGTCACAATCAGGTCAAATGACTTGAGGGCAGAAGCTCAAGGTTATGTTCCTTCTACTGAATCCCTCAGTTCCAAGTGCCTGACCATTAATTTGAGAGAGAGACATGAAGGCAAGGGAGTAAAGAAATATAGCTGTTATGTCAAAAATAGCACAATTCTGAGTGTGGTTATAGGCATGTGAAGAAGATTGGTATGATATAGATATGAAGCCTATTAAATTTTTAGAAGAGTTGTACTTCCAAAAAGAGTTAGGAGTCTGTGACTCAGACTTCAAGTGATACTTGGATCCCCAAGGATTTTTCTATACCTTCTTAAAAACATCTCTTTTTATTATTCAAGAAAAACTTAGAGCATATAAGACAATAAAATGCAAGTCTGGCTGTTAGTGAGTCTGAAAATTTTTAAAACAAAGTTATAATCAAATAATAGATATAAAATATAGGAATGCTTTGAATGGTAAAAACTAGATCAGACATCTGCAGTATTGTCTTAATGCCCCAGTATATAGCTTCATGTTCTTGGCCAAGGAATCTTATCTTTCTATGTCATGTTGTTCTTTAAGGACAAAAACGTAATAATATATCAATTAACAATGTCAGAATTTTGTTTTGAGAATATAATGGCAGGGAACATTTCAATGTTACAGAGTGAAATAAAGGAAACTGAGTCACACAGGCAATCAGAGGTCTACATGATAAAGCTTTCTGTCATCACTTAATTGCCAGATTTGTTTAGCATGTTAGGACATCCATCTTGTTCTGATCCTGGAAGATGTGTGTACCTGATATGTTATTTTACAATTCAGACCCTGAACATTTAAACAAAACAGAACAACCAAAACAAACAAACATCTTTTTCTTTTTTGGATAGTTTCCAGATACAATTGTTTAACACCTGAGATAGACAGAAAAACAAGAGACTGTTGTCTTTCCAGATTATATTAAATTTTAATTGGTGCAAGTCAAATATGAAATTAAGAATAAAAATGAAATTAAAAAAATTGGAGTTTCTCTTTTATTAAGTTTATTGAGGTGACATTGTTAGTAAAAATTACATAGCTTCCAGTTATACAATTCTACAGTACATCGTCTATGTGTTGCATTACATGTTTGTGGTGTTTGTTTTTTGAAGATGAAAATCTAAGGAAAGCGGAATAAAAAATTTCGTTATTTAAGGTGAATTTGCATTCCGGGCACAGAAAATTGTAACATTTTTAAACCACACAGCAAGTGAAGTACAGGATATGAATGTGTATATTTCCCCCAGGGCCTCATGAAGGCTTTCTAGGGCTCTCTCAAAGGTCAGAAGCACTCTAAGCGGTGCCATGTCAATTAAAACTGCCTGCAAATTAAAGGGCATTTTGGCCTTTGCTGAGTTACTCTGAATAATGTGAGATGCCTGAAAGGTCAGTCATCTTCAGTTATCTAAACTGGGGCCCATTTTTCCAAGTTTGATTTATTATTCAAAATAGAGGTAGTGCTGTCTTGACGATTATAAAATAATGCCCACAACACATTTCGGCCTATGCCCTTACTCTGGGATCGAGAAGAATGTATGAAGGACAATCCAAACCATGGTGGTAACTATAGCTGAGGGAGAAAACTGTCAAAGTGCCTACTAGCTGTAATAATGTCTTAAAGGCAGTGACACACAGTGACTTCTGCCCATCTCTCTGACCATAGCAACTCCCCTGGCCATGTGTGAGATACAACCAGTGTTGAAGCCTCTGCGGGCAGGAGACCCAGTGGAGCACAGGATGTGCAACATGTCTGGCTGTTCACAGAGCAGGCTTACCACTGACATTCCAAACGACTACGTCTGTAAATAGTTGGGGTCTGTTTGTTTGTTTCCTTAAGCTCAACACCTACAGCTATTTTCTGCAAGTCTCAAGCTTACTCAGCATTTAGCAAATTTTTGAATTACTAAGTTAAAAAAAAATAGCATTCTAGCCATCTGTGGACTAAAATATAGTTTGGTTCATAAATAATGTTTGTGCTGCCACTCTTCATCCTCATAGCTTCCTTATAGTTCATGTGGGGTCCTGATTTTGGTACTTAGAAAATGCTATGCTGGGGAAGAGGGCTGCCTCATTTCTACCAGACCCGCCTTCCATTAAAGGGCTCACCTATCAACACTTACGCTATCTTGGCAAGGACCTGAGTCCCCACAGCATTGGCAGGGAGGCAGGGCCACCTCGGACAGCTTGAAATGGTCCTTAGAGAGTGGCTATAGTAAAGTTGAAAGTAAGAAAGGGACTTAGGATGTCAGTGTATAAAAATAAGTGTGGGTCTTAGTAAAGTCCAACATCTGCAAATCAAAGACAATTCTCATATATTTTTATACGTTTTTGCTATATAGAATGTTTATTTTATGTAATCACTGAAAATTGAACTTTGTAACAACAGAAAATGATTCCTTTAACTTCAATATTTAAAAAATTTAATGATTTTAATCTTCAATGTTACTTTAATGTGATATTCACATCCTGTTTTCTTTTTATTTATAATTTGGGGCATACTTTACATGTCTTTGTTCTTCCTGTGTTTTTTTTTATTTTTTATTTTTCTTGTAAATATCCTATATTTTTAACCTTATTTGAAGGCCTAGGTCTTTTAGAAAGGGAATTTATATTTATAACTTCTTGACATACGCCTTGGATACATCGTGTTTCTTAAGCCATTGTAAATGTTGACAGCTCTGACACGCATGCAGATGTAATTTGCTTTGAGTACAGTTATAATGCGAATATTGTCAAGAAATAATTACATATCTATAATAAAGTGAACTGTAGAAATAGTCTCTTTAAGATATCTGTTTTAAATTTGTATGAAAGTAACATTGTAAGCCAATTGGGATATTCAAGTGAAAACAGCAAGACTGATATTCAACAAGTATATATAGCTGACTATTCAATAGAAGGTTCAAATTCAAGTGAAGGTAGTCCTATCCAATGTAATACTTGTAAACATGCAAGATCTATATCTATATCAAACAGTGATGATTGTGACTCAGGAGATGAAGAACAGAATTGAGAAGAAAAAAAAAATGCTTTCTGAATATTATATAAAACCATTTACCCAAATTGCTGGTATAAATGCTTTTGTTTTGCAAAGATTAGGAGCAAATCCTACACCACTTTGTGTTTTGAACAAATGTTAAGTGCTTATGTTTTGAAATGCTAACCATAGAAACAAGTAGATATGCACATCAAAAGACACAGGACCAGAACTTGAAAAAGGATGAAGTGATTTCCAATAACAAGTGATGAAACGAAAATATACCTTTTGCTATATATCATAATGCCACAAGTACCGTATTTTCCGGCGTATAAGACGACCGGGCATATAAGACGACGCCCTGGCATATAAGACGACGCCCTAATTTTACAGTTAAAACATAGGGTTAGGCCTATATTCGCTGTATAAGACTACCCCCCCCCCCACTTCCGAGGTTATAGTCTTATACAGCGAATATAGGCCTAAACCTATGTTTTAACTGTAAAATTAGGGGGTCGTCTTATACGCCCGGTCATCTTATACACCGGAAAATATGGTACACAAATCTAAAATAGGTATCTACTGGTTGAAAAGAGCAATATTAGAGACACCAATATTTTCAAAAACTATGCCTTGTAAACATTTCTTGTCTATATCACATTTTCTTCACTTTTTGAATAATGAAACTATATGTAAAGAAAACAATACAAAAAGTGCATAGTCTACTATTTGAATACCGTATTTTCTGGTGTATAAGACGACCGGGCGTATAAGACGACCCCCGATTTTCGGTTGACTTTTTTTCATTTCAAAAGTCATCTTATATGCCGGAAAATACGGTAATAAGTTTGAACAATTACACACTGGATGAAGATATTTCCCAAGATGAATCACTGATAAAATTCAAAGGACAGCTGGGGTATGTGCAATTTATAGATACCAAACATGCCAGATTTGGAATCAGATTTACAAGTTATGTGAATCCAATACTGGACTTTGCACCTGTAAATGTTAAATCAAAAAATAAATAGTATTTTTTGTTCACATAGAATTTCATCTAATTCATATATCAAGGGGTTAAGTAAATGGAGAATAATGTCAGTAGGGTGGCCAAATAAGACATCCTTCTCCTCATATTCCATCCACACACAAAAAGTGCCTTTGTGGAAGTTTTGGGATCCAGACCAGGAGACTATGAAACACCAGTAGTGCCCAAGACTGAGGAAAGCCATTTTGAGAAGGCAGGCCCGCACCAGGCAGTTGACTTGCTGGTCTCAGTCCTAGATACAGAAAGAAACATCTCCGTACTCACAAAGACTAGGCTATCTCTCCATTTGAGAGGATACAAAGTCAACATACAAAAATCACTTGCATCGCTATACAATGACAGAGATATAAAGAAATCAAACCTATTTATAGTATCATTAGAAATAATAAGATGCTTAGGAATAAATTTAACCAAGGAGATGATGGAACTGTACCCTGAAAACTAGGACTTTGATGGTAGAAATGGAAGAAGACAAATAAATGGAAATATTTTTTGTTCCTGGATAGGAAAAATTAACGTAGTTAAAATGTCCATACTATCCAAAGTGATTTAAAAATTCAGTGCCATCTCTAGCAAAAGTCCAAGAGCATTTTTACAGAAATATAAATAACCAATCCAAAAATACAATATATATGGAACCACGAAATACTGAATACACAAGGCAATTTTGAGAAAGAAGAGCCAAGTTGGAGGTATCACACTTCATTTTCAAACTATACCACAAAGTTATAGTAACCAATAATATAAAATATCCTTATTTTAAAAAGCAATTTATTTATTTTTTCATAAATGTCTCTTGAATATTTAACTAATTTAAAATAGGCCTTACTTTTGAGGTTCAATATATTTTTGTCTTTGTTTTCTGCTATGTTTGCAATTTTTCCAGGAATTTTCTGCAAACTATTTTCTTCATTATTTATAAAATATTGGGCAACATGTTATTTTTATAAGAACTATTCATTAATATTTTTATACCTTACTTTTTCTTAAATCTGGTAATTTCTGCTAGATGCTGATCAATAATAACAACCTGTAAGTCTTATTTAACGAATGGACATGAAAAGATAGCATGTCATAGAAGAATGGCTAAAATAATGCCAACATTTATTTTCTGAGAGTGTGGTTGGCACAGATTAACAGATTGGTGGGTTTACTTTGCAGGAAGCACAGCAGATGAATGGGAGTTGATCTGTGTTGGACGAGTTCAGATATAGCAGCATGGCTGATTAAAGCTGAGATCAAGTAAGTCGCTCCCTTTCCTGTCCTCTTGGACACTTAAAATGTATTAAAACCAAGCCTTTGGCCCTAGCCTTCTCCTAGAGTGAGGGACCATGTGGAGAATGAGGCATCCAGGGAGCCAGACCACCCAGCTTCAACTACAGTGCTCTGTGTGGCCTCACCTCTTCTCTGCTTTCTGAATAGGTGCTTCAAGCATCCCCAGTCAGCCACTACCTGACCACTAAGCAGCCATAATAAAGAAAGGAGGCCCCTGCCCATTTGACCACAGTTAATTCATAAATTAATTAATCTGTTCAAGTAATTGAGAGTTGACAGTATTTATGCACCTCTGTGATTCACAAATAACCCTATTAAAATGTTGTTCTCATAAACTGTATCCTGGCTAGCTTAAAAAAAAAATACAAGAGCCAACTTTATTATCAGGAAACTACAGGCTTTGCCTGAGTCCCTGGAGCAGGTGACAATTTGATTTTTAAGTGGCTTACTGATACTTTGCATTGATGTAGCACCATTCAAACCAAATCTCCAAGCTCTACAGAACATTAATTAATGGCAGTTTATAATACCCCATAGAGGATGGTATATTTTGCAGCAACCCTTTTAGAGACAAAATTTCCAAGAGTTAAGAGGCTCGATAGAAGTCATATTTCAAAAGCAGTTGTGAAGCTATGAACTGAGTTCAGAATTTGAAACTATCAATTTCTAGCCCTGCCCACTAGGACCTATTTCCTCTTACTGTGGATTAATAACGAAACTCCTCAGCATGTTGTTCTTGGGGTTTTTAAAGCAAAAGTAGCATATTTCAGAAAGCAAAAAGATCAGAGATTTAGGAAGGCTTTTCTAAATGGGTCTGGTAATGGCTGGAAGGTCCTACCTAATGCAGAAATAGTTAAATTTTTTAAATGAGAGTGTTTACTATAAGACACCAATTATTTGGAAACAGTGCATTGCTGGGCGAGGGAAAGGTGAAATTTGGCAATGTGCACTGAATATCAATTTGAAAGTTCAAAACAAGCATGTAGAGATGCCTAGTTGTCACTAATCTCTTAACAAGCATCCGTAGGGTGATGGTTAAAACTACAGGCTTTGGAGTTAAGTAGAATTGAGTACTACTTTAAGGGTTGCCATGTAATTACCACGAGACGTGGAAAAGTGACTGAATCCATCTAAGCTTTAATTTCCTCCTCTGCAAAATGGAGACAGGCTCTAACTCAGTTAAAATGTACATAAACACACACACAGTGCATATGCTGAGTGCCAGGTTCTTATCACAAATGCATTCCATTTCTCTGACTTGTGAATGTGGAAAAAATTTCACTAGAGTCCTTTGCCTCTCTAAATTTATTTAGTTTTTAATATGTAATCCTCATAAATGGTAAAAATTTAAAATTTACAGAGTATAAAACTGAAAAAATATGTCTATCTCATTTGCTTGTTCCAAAGCCATCGAGCTATTTCCAGAAGGAACCTCAAAATTTCTTAATTTCCAAATTTAAAGATTTATTTTTATTATTTTTGAGAGAGAGAGAGAGGGAGAGAGAGAGAGAGATACAGAGACAGAGAGAAGGGAGAGGGCCCAGAACAGTCTCCATAGTTGACATTAGTTTTCCATATAGTTTCATTCCACAGGTGGGCGTGGGGCTGCACACTGCCAGAACTGAGTTGGGGTCTCACTGACAGGAACTGAACTGGGGGCACTCCCCAGTTCAGCATATGGGTCCACACAGGCTGGGGCCAGGATTTGATCCTCGGTCCCCGGGGCTGCAAAGTGAGCACTTAGCCCACTGAGCCATCCCAGGTTCCCCTTAATTTCCAAATTTAGATATGAATTGTAGACATATTTTATTTTTGACTTGCTCATACAACAATTGTTGTGTTTCATACAGATTGTCCTGAAGTTTGAGTCTCACTTAATAGTATGTGTTAGAAATCACTTCATGTTAGTATGTCTAGAGCTAATGTTTTTAACAGCTGCATATTATTACTTTTTAATAAATAATTCATTAACTAGTTCCATACTGATGGGCCATAATTTTTTTCTCAGTCCTTTCCTATCATGATTCATTTAATTTGGAATGACTACCTTTGTGTGTATTTCATGTATCACATATGCAAATATTTACAACATGAAATATGAACATACATATAAAACTAGGATACATAGCAAAATTACTGTGTCAAAGTGTGTTTCTAATTTTAAGTTATTGCTGAATTGTGTTATATAGAAGTTCTCATGTTTGACAGTCCCACCTGTTTCTCTTTAACCCTACCAATATTGTTATAACAGTGGTGTCAAACTGGCGGCCCATGGACCACATGAGACCCCCGAGGTAATTTTTTGTGGCCCATGATGCTCTGAAATAAAATAAAAATAAAAAAAAATTGTTATGAAAAAAATAAGGCTTAGGGGAGATGAAGGCAATACCATACACACAATTCCCTCGTTAACCCTTTAACTACTAAAGACGAGTATACACGTGGCCCAATGCCTTTCCTGGGGGCCTGGGGCATGTCTAAATGCACTGACTGAGTTTTGGCGACGTTTGTAAATGTGATGTGTCCTGCATGAATCTTGCCTGTTGCACCAAATGGCCCATGTTTTAATTGAGCTTGATACCCCTGCTGTATACTATGATTCTTCCCCCTACCAGTCTTATAGGTATATATGTGTTTTATACTTAGAAAGCAGAATTAAAAAAAAACAAAAACATTAAAATTAGGAGACATGAGGATAAACATCACCACCAGCAAAAAAAGAATAATTTGTATTTAATGCTAGTTTTCACTGATATTTTATGTGTAATCTTTAATAATGTAAATATATTGGTATCACTTATCCAATAGCATTGCATGAATTTGGAGCCATGTTGGTTTATGTTGTACGGGTAAATGCAATTCTCAAGATTCATTTTAAAACACCATCAGCTTTTAATTAATGTTTTTTCTGAAGTTTTAAGTGATGTCCTCATATTATTAGACTGTTTAATCATCCCTAAGCTATTAAAGTTCATTTAGGGAAGATAAAACACTTGCCTAAAATATATTATAAGGATTTGTATTTGAAATATATGCAAATTTTTGAATACTTTATCTGAAGTTTTGTTGGAATGAAAGTGTGGTGTTCATGGTTGTGTGTTAATTTGTATTTGCCTATTATTGGTTAAAAAGCAAGTTATTTTTTATGTTGTCACAAATACAATTGAAGTACTACGTGTGCGTGTATGTGTGTGTGTGTTGATCACTGTTTACATTATTACATTCTTGGCTTCCTAATTGAAATAGTGGCAAAGATGTTCACCCGTGTGACCTATGTTTTCAAGAGACAGCATTTTAATTTACTGTTGTTATTCTAACAGACTGCAGTTGACATTCATGAATCGATGTTTATTTTCCATGTATATGTGGAAAAGTTTTAAGCAATTATTACTAAAATTCTTTGACCTCAATTATGCTGACAGTTCAAACACAGTATTCTTTATAGCCTTAACAAGTTCTATAATTGAATCACTCTCACACTTCATTTTCCATTTTTTTATAGAGTTAAGGAGCTCAAATTATCTGTGTTTGTACCTTTATTGATACAGAAAGCTTACATGAACATGTAGAGATGGGGTAGCATGTGCAGAAGGCACCGGTAGTCAGGTTCAAAGTAGGCAACACAAACATGAGGTTTCTGTGATTTAAACCTTGTGCTTCATTCCATATTATCTCCTTTTCCATGTGTTTCTATTTACATCATTTCATAAAATTGATGCTCCATTATTATGTGTCACGTCTGTTGAGTGATGTCTCCTATCCTTGCTGCATAGGAGCCCTTGTCACAGTATGAGAGGAACTAGGTACACAACCCAGTGTCTCAGGTGAGCAAGTGGGAAATTTTGTGGGTTAGTTGCACTGATTTAGTTTTCTCTTCCTTCCTTCCATGCTTCCTTTCATTCTTTTTAAAAGTATTCTGGTCCTCTGTGCAGCAGAAGAGAACTGTCTCTTTACTCATCTTCCGCTCTTACATTAATAGGACCAAATTTTTTAATTTTCGGTGTTTTTAGGAGTCATTTTAAGGGGAGGGAGAACATAGATGCTGCTCAAAATGATCTTACTTGTCCACAAGGAAGGAATTAGCCACACCCTTCGGAGGAATAGCTCAGTTCTCACATGGTATTGCTCTCATTCTGTCATCTCAGAGGGTGGTCCTGGACCTGCATCATTGTCATCGCCACTTCAGAATGTGTTACAGATACAGATTCTAGGGCCCCAACCCAGAGCCACTGATTCAGAAACTCTGAGGGTAGAACCCAGGGCTGTGTTTTCACAGATGGTGTTAAGCACATGCTTAAGTTAGAACCTAAGTAATATCGTGTTGGCAAAATAAAGGACCTGGAAGGCTTTGTTCTAAGATTATTGCTGTCTTTCTCAATATCACAAACAAATAGCAAAAGCATGGTGACATTCAGTACAGTGAACATAACTTAGCACAGATGAAAATCAACACAGTTGTGTCAGTTCACATCAGATTCTTCATTTTCTTCTATGAGATACTTAGGGATAACTATACTCATCCCTGAAGAAGACTGAAGATATTATGTTCCCATATTAATTAGTCTGATGGCAGCAGCATTTATTACAAACCAATATTCAAATAATTTATTCTTCTACAAAGTTATCTTTCGATTCAAGTGTAGAAAAGTTTGAGAAGAGATGCAGCATGACAAACATTAGTCTAATTCATAAGGTAATTGTTGCTAGAGGGGGAAAGGTATACAAGCCTTTCCAAATTGTGTTGAAATATGAACACAATTTCTTTTTCCCCCCAAGTACATTTCCATAGTCATTTCTCTTAATTCCTTTTTCGTCATGGAATGCTGTTTGATTTGCAGACATATATTATGATACCAAGAATCAAGGCTTCCAGAAATTGTTGATTCTAACAAACTTCAAAGTTCTGAAAATGTGGCTGTTGTTGATTGCATTTATCTAGCACAACAAGAAAGTCAGATTTCCTTCAGCAAAGAACACTGTGAAGTATCACTTTATGGAAAGCCCTGAGCTAGGACTCGAAAGTCTGAAGTAACATGAGAAATGCAAATAACAACAATATAATTAAACTGTCAAATGCGATAGAGAAATTTATGTGAAAATGCATGTATCCCCAGCATTCTTTACTTCACTGCCCCCCAACCCTGTTTTTTAAGGCAACATCAAAACAGTTACTTCTGAGAATATTTATAACCTGTCAAAAAAAAAAGATTAGAGACTATGTGGCTATGTATCCCTGAGGAAAATGTTAGTTTCAAAGCACCATTGATATAAATGTCACCTCTTCTTTCTATTTTGTAGAATGAGTTGTTATGCTAAGTTTATTGGTGTTAAAAACATAATTATCTAAAAGCCACTGGCATTAAGAACACCCGTGCATTTTTGTAGTATAATTAGAGATACAGGATTATCTGCAATAGAGGAGACATGATTTCTCTCTATGTGAAGAAAGAAGAGCATAATAATAACAAAAGATGTTTAAAAGGATGTACGATATGGTCATCGGGAGTTGGTGTTAAAAGAGATTCCTACAGGGAAATATTGCTATTTATGTTAATGCTGTATAAAAATTGAAACATGTCCAAAATTTTCATGGTCATGAATACACACACATGAAACCTTTCCTCTTGGTTTTTATTTTTGTTTTCTGTATACACTAAGATTATTTTATATGTGAAGTGGCAAAATATTTCTGTAAGCAAACAAAACTACAATAAATATGACCAAGTTATATCAATCAAAACCAAACTACCATAACAGGGAATGTGAATGCTCTGAAAGAGGGACTTATTTCTAATCAATGGGAGTTAATCATTGTTTGTAAAAGGAAAGACAAAACACTCAAAGATGACAGACGCAATTTGCATAATAATAAATGTGGAAGAGATCAAAGGGATATGTTTATTTGTGATTATGTTGTTTACTTTAAAATAAAAAAATTATAGATGCAAGAGAAAAATTTATTTTGTAAACTCTAAAATGTTTTTATGGAATGTATTCAAAATCTGTAGTTTCAGTTTGTTCACTATTAAAAACTCCTAAAAGATTGCTTTTTAAAACCAGGTCCTTGTGAAGAATAAATAAGATATTATATATATATCACATATGATATGTGATATAATTTCATATAATATGACAGTGCATATTTAAAATACCATTATCTCCAAACTTTGTAAGAAAACTTTTATCAGTATTTCCAGGTATACAAAATGCCCCTAATGCAACTGTATGACAAGCTCCTAGAGTATACCTGTATTAGTTCTGTGTCTGTTACATGTGAAATGTGTTTTCCCAGATGACATATATTCATTGATTCTGTTTTAGGTGATCACTGATGATGCACAGTTTCCAGAAGTAATAATATACACTAATTTTTCATAATAAAAATTAATGCTATGAAAAAGAGGGAGGGAGGGAAGAAGGAAGGAAGGAAGGCAAGAAGGAAGGAAGGAAGGAAGGAAGGAGGGAAGAAAGAAAGGAAGGAAGGAAGGAAGGAAAGAAGAAAGATCTCATTACTTCATGATAAAAACAAATAAAAGCAAAACACACAGATGATTTGCAGAAGTTGGGCCTATTTAGCTAATCCCACCCCAGGAGTCACACTTCACTCACACTCCACCTCCATTTCATAAACACCACCTAAAATACACTGGCTTATTGCAACACACTTGCTCATAAGTGACTTATGGAAGGTATTTCTTGTTATTCCAACTGGGATGTCTTTATTTCTCACGGGAAAGTTGTTGCCAATTATTTCTCTTTTTCTTAAGATGTAATTCATTTTTTTAATTATACTTGACAGGGAAGCTGGAATTGCTCAGTGGGCTAGGTGCTCGCTTTGCAGCCCCGGACACCGAGGATTGAATCCCGGCTCCCGCCTAGGCAGACCCATATGCTGAACTGGGGAGTGTCCCCAGTTCAGTTCTTGCCGGAGGCTCCCGGCCCAGTTCCTGCCCTGCGCAGCCCTGCGCCCACTTGTGGAGTGAAACTATATGGAAAACTGATGTCAACTATGGAGACTGCTCTGGGCCCTCCCCCTTCTCTCTGGCTCTCTCTGTCTCTGTCAAAAAACAATAACA
The DNA here is from genome assembly GCA_004027555.1 of Craseonycteris thonglongyai. NCBI lineage: Eukaryota > Metazoa > Chordata > Mammalia > Chiroptera > Craseonycteridae > Craseonycteris > Craseonycteris thonglongyai. The sequence goes on along the minus strand of PVKE010002395.1, from coordinate 43,658 downwards.
AAAAATTATAGTTGACAAACAATACTGTATTTGTTTCAGGTCTACAATATAGTGATGTGACATTTATGTACCTTACAAAATATTTACCACGATAAGTCTAGTACCCATCTGTCACTGCAGAAAGCTACTACGATATTATTGGTTGTATTCCTTATGCTATATCTTACATCCCCATGACTTATTTATTGTATAACTGGACGTTTGTGCCTCTCAATCCCCTTCACCGTTTCTGCCCATCCCCACACTCCCTTTCGCTCTGCCAACAAAACCAAAACAAACTTATCTATTCAGAAAAAAACTGATAGTTGCCAATTATCTCTTATTTCTCTCAGAGAGGTGGTCATTGAGCCCTAGTTGATTATAAAGAAGAGAATCTTCTTGATGTGCTTTTCCATATTTTTCCCTGATGCCGCATTGACTTTATTCTAATCAACCCATTGTTGCCTGGGTATCAGGACAAGGACCTGGGATCTACAAGAGAGTCTTCAGCCAACTGGGTAAATTCACATCCTGCCAATCCACTCACACAGCTTACAGACGTGTGGCTTTCCACTGCCTCTGTGTGAGGAAAGGGAAGCTCATTCCTCTGAATGATTTGTGAGGCAGCATGGGTCCACATAGGTTCTACTCTTACCCTTCCTGCTGGACACACAGGTGAAAAGGCCTTGTGTTAACTTAGCCATTCAAATGCATAAGTCTACTCACTCTTCATAATATTTATTATAATTCTATGGCATTTTAGACTAATATCAGAGCCATTTTGGGGGCTTTTAGAGTATTCTGGGTTCTCATCACTTGCTATACAAGTATTTTCAGTCAATAGTACAGACTACACTGAAATGCTCTGATGAAGGTCGTTAATTTGTTTTTATATTCTGAAACCTCTCTTTTGAAACTAAAATTTTATATTATTATAAAGCATATTACTTTTTCTCTTCACCATGATATAAAACTAGTAAGATTCAGGTAATAAGTCCTTAGCAATTAATGGGTTTTGTAGAGATTTTTCAAAATGTATATTGGGTGAGAATATCTCATCTTCCACTGTTACTGTATTATTATGATCCCCAAACCAGTAACACTGTTGAAGTGAAATCCACAAAAAATAATGATTCTTAGAACTTTTGGGCAGTGTACTTGACGTGTTAGTGAAGAAATGCCAAGTTGACTTACAAAAAGTCAATCCAATTTCTGTGTTTTCCATTCATTTTGTTTGTCTTCTATGTGAGTCAAAATCAATAAGATCACCATGTTCATCTAATTTGAATTTGAGATATTGACCAGCAAATAGATAATTCTGTATCCTCAAGGGCATGATTTTACTGTTGGTGTCATTGGTATTTAACTTTTTTTTTGCAATTTCTATGAAAGGTTGTGATAGCCTATGTTTAACTCAGTGAGAGTTTACCAAATATCTCCTACCTTACATACCTAAGAGATTGCATAAGCATGAATGTAGAACAGTGTAAAAGAGGGTTACCAAGGAACTCCAGGATTCTCTCAGAGCTGCATGGAAACCTCAGTATAGCAGACAAAATCAGATGACACTCCTCTGGATTTGTACATAGTTTTCAAAGCAGCAACCCTTTGTTCTCAGCTCTTCAGTTCTCTAGGCTTGTGAATGCTTCATCAAGATGAGAAGTACAGGGGAAGCCACGATGGCTCAGTGGGTTAGGCGCTCACTTTGCAGCCCCGGGGACCAAGGATCAAATCCCAGCCCCGGCCCGTGCGGACCCATATGCTGAACTGGGGAGTGCCCCCAGTACAGTTCTCACTGGGGCGAGACCCTGGCTCAGTTCCTGCCCTGTGCAGCCCCAAGCCCACCTGTGGAATGAAACTACGTGGAAAAACCAATGATGTGCAACTATGGAGACTGTTCTGGGCCCTCCCCAATATCTCTGTCTCTGACTCTGTATCTCTCTCTCTCTGTCAAAAACAATAAATCTTAAAAAAGAAAAAGACAAAAAGTACAATCTTTTCTTTCTGAAGCTAAACTTTTGAAACTGAGTTAGCTTGTATTTGGTACAAATGGTAAGGAAGAGAAATGAATGTATGTAGTCAGGCTACTTGCACAATATTATGTGGAGTTATTTAGGGCAGTGTTCCCCAACATTTTGGGCACCAAGGACCAGTTATGTGGAAGACAATTTTTCCAAGGACCAAGGGGTGGAGGTTGGAGGGATGGTTTTGGGATGATTCAACCACTTTACATTTATTGTGCACTTTATTTCTATGACATTGTAATATATAATGACATAATTATACAACTCACTATAATACAGAATCAGTGGGAGCCTTGAGCTTGGGTTTTGATATGACTCTGAAAGCCACTGATGTATTATGGTCTCTGAGCAGTCAAATCTCTCTGCTAATGTTAATTTGTATTTGCAGCCACTCCTCAGTGCCTGCATCAGTGCCTCAGCTCTACTTCAGATCACCAGGGATTAGATTCTCAATAAGGAGTGTGCAACCTAGATCCCTAATATGAGCAGTTTACGATAAGGTTCATGTTCCTATGAGAATCTGACACTGCCACTGATCTGACAGGAGGCAGAGTTCAGGCAGTAGTGAGAGCAATTGGGAGTGGCTGTAAATACAGATGAAGCTTTGCTCCCTCACCTGCCAATCACCTGCTGCTGCTTGGCCTGGCTCCTAACAGGCCATGAACCATACCAGTCCATCGCCTGTTGGGAACACCTTAAATAGGGGAATGATTTCCTAGTTCATGGGATTTTGTAAAAATGACTAAACTAAGCTTGAAAAAGGATAGCCGCAACCCATGAAGTAAATCACATAATTCTGGAAAGAACTTGTATGTAACAAGAAACGTGTTTCCATTCTGGAAGAGCTATTTGATATTGGCATTCAAAACAAATGCTTCCAGGAAAATCTGTCTACATTAAGATAATACTTATAGACAACAACAGCAAAATGTGTTTTTATGGATTCCCTAACTTCTTCCTGTGCTTGTAGTTTCATGTGGTTTATTTCGACATCCTCCAAATCACAGTCTATACTTACAGCAAACTCAAAATTACAAGAGTGGTAGGTGTTTCCTCTTCCACATTTCTCAACTTCACACCTATTGTGTGTTAATCATTAGTTTGCTTTTGGCAGCTATATTAAAATTTTATATTTTAGATTATAGATTTCATGAATCGAACTGTTACCTTCATTTTTATAACCTGAGTGGTACCTCCAAAGAAATGTAGCTGACTATACAAAATACATCAGTCTTCTGAATTTCAAAGTAATAAATATGATGCATTTTAAATTTATAATTATTGTTCTAAATTAAAATTTTGGATATACTTTTTCTCCATAAATATTTTCAGGATATGTGTAAAAGATGTTCTGTCACTGATTACTTGGCAACTATTAGCTATTTACATGGTCTTGGTATAGTTTTGTTCCCTTTGGAGATAGAATTATAATGTACTCAACTTGCATTATTGGGAAGATTAGTAAAATAATTAATGTAATCTAAATATATTCAGTATGATTTTGAGAATTTAGTTTTTACCAGTATTTTCATTGCACTTTATATTTTTATAAGTTTGTTCACATATATTTTGACCTTCTAAAGAGCTTTATAAATTAGACAAGATTGAATATACCTATCCTAATTTAAGAGTGTAAGAACTGTTTAGTTTAGAGGGTATAAATAATATTATAAAAATAGATTCAATATAACGAGAGTCATAGTAACATTATGTGCTTTTCAAGGTTACAAAATTAATTAGTGACAAACCTAGGGCAAGGCCTCAGGTGCCTTGAGTTTCAGTTTAACTTTGACTTTATCACTGTCTCTTCTAGAGAGGTGATTCTCAAAGGATGGAACTGTGTTTTATCTTGAAAACATAAGAAAAGCTGTTTAACGTTAAGTGAATTTTGGTAACAAAAATATTCTCATTTTCCTTCTTTGACCCCAATAAATACTTGAAAATATTGTTGGACAAAATCTCCTTAATTGATCATTAATTATAACTAATTATTAGGTGAAATGGAGAATTAGTCAAGATTCTATTTCCAATTTATCTGTAACTACTTTTTTTCTTTTTCCTCAAAAATTTTCATTGCCTTAAGGGAACTCAGTCAGTTCTTCCCAATATGGACAATAATTTCCAATGACAAATACTATTCTGGTATGGTTCCTGTGTTCTTAGATAGAACACAACTTCTTGGTGGACAGGCAAGGATTTGATGCTAGTGTCATATAAAAGAACAAACCTAGTTTAATGCCCATAAAATACAGATTCCTTATACTGTCTGTTTTTATTGCAGGAAAAGGGTTTTACCCCATATTCTGATCGTCCTTTCAGAGTAACCTACAATAAGCTCTACAGATCTCTAGTTAGAAGAACAAGATGAGAACCATGTCAGTTAATTTGTGTTTCCAGTTTGTTGGGTACTTTTCTATGTAGCAGTCGTATTATCACCTGGGACATATACAATAGGAAATGGAAAAGACATGGGCCAAACAGGGTATAGTCCCAGTTTAAATAGGCATCTAATCAAGGCAGAGATGTTCCCAAATGTAAAGATGACTAGTTGTGTATGAACAAGTGTAGGGAGCCGATGCAGAGCCTGAATGGAAAGGTTTCAGGGGTCCTCGATGGCAAAGCCTTGGTTCCCTGGGCCTAAAGGGAGGGACCAGCCTGGGACATTGATGGCAAAGCCTCAGTCCCCCCCTTTCATCTCCTTGGGGTGTGTGTGGGGGGGGTGTAGTTGGGTGATTAGTTATAGAAAAATGTGTATATGCAGCTTCCCATGAATCCAGGCAGCAGACACCAATAGATTAGTGGCCCATGATCTACATATCAAAGCCTTTACTGAAAGGGGCTGTTATCTCCTGTAAAGTTCTGTTTACACGGTGCTTTGCTATGCTAATACATGTTTATTGTAATGGTAAACTTTTGCTATGTAAGACAAACAATAAAGCTATTTGAGCCCCACCACTTGAACTCAGGGACTTTGTTCAGCCAGGTTGGTTCCTGGTACAAACAAGGACTCACAAAAATGTAGAATATGAAGTGTTATAAGAGTATCCTAAAGAGATTTCAAGAATTGAATGTATAAATAAGCAGGACACATGTTGTACCGGTATACATAGAAAATACTTCCCTTGGTTTCTTTTGGTCCATTATAACCCATTTTGAGACTAATGCCTTTTCTGCCCTTGGGCAGACCCACTGTTTTTATGTGTGAGGAGGAGGTGCTGATTCATATATAATCAGTAGTTCTCTAATTACTGTAGCCCTATAAAAAAATACAAATTAGTAATTATCATATATAGTTAGTATAAGAATAAACTCCTTACTTTATTTAATGTTAAATACTGCCCCCCCCCACCCCCAAGCTGTTATAGGCTGAAAGACTACAGCCCAGGAGAAAAGCATAGTAGAGTTCCTACCTGGGCACTCTTTTAGCATTTCCACTGCTCTATGTCATTGCATTAGACTCCCTAAGATGCCCCTAGGATTCTGAATGAGGAAAGGGAAGGGATAGAAGAGGTCTTCATTCATTTGAATCACTATATTATAGGTTGGTTTTCTTTGATTATGGCTATTTTTTATTGTTTTTATTCTGTCTCATTCTCTTCCAAAAAAAAAAAAAAAACTTCACTGGAGATCTCATACTTGTAGTTTCTTTGGACAAGTTCCTCTGTCTCATCTCTTAAGACATGTCCCTGAGCCTTGGGACATCTGATAAGATGCCCCCAGCTTTCCTCCTGTGAGGTACATTTTCTCCCTCAACCTGGCCCTCTTGAGTATGATGTGAGTACATGTCAGGCTACCTTCTTTTGTCTCTCTTTCAGGCCCTCACTTTTCCATGGCCTACATGCGTTTTTTGCTCCTACAAATTCTGGAGAAATAAAGACTTCCTTTTTATCACCACACCTTGAAAGAAGCTCACTGGTGGCCATCAGTCATCTCTTTAGCAAACTGTTATAAGTCTTTTCCTTTATTCAATCTTAGCAGTAAGTATTAAGTAAATAGCAGGAAAGTTCATTTGTCATGCATACTTTTAGAGGGACTAATGCTTTGGGTATTAGAAAAGAAAAAAGTTCTTTCATTAGTATGACAGTTTTCATTATTAGGTTTTCTTAAAAACACACACACACACAAAGTTCTCACTACAGAAGACAGACAAAAATTTTATGGATCCCTTCACAATTCTATAATCCCTTATGTTACAGACTTTCAATAACAAAGAACAAAAGATGCCAACTGTTTTTCATTGAGTGTAGTATCATTGATATCATTCATGTCACTACTCACAGGAGAAAAAGGTGATTCTGACAGTGACACCTGGTGCCTTGTCTGCTCCAAATGTGAAGTATGTTATGTTTTAAGACATGTCCCCCAGGGTTCCAGGGAACTGAATGTGGATATATGAGCTATTAGGGTGGGAAAAAAAATATTCAACAGATATTTAAGTTAACACTGGGAACTACAGAGAATGATCCTCAAATTTTGCCATCCAAAAATCCTCTCTTAAGTCACAGCGCAAATTTGGAGAGTTCTTGGTCTTTCTGAGCTAAAAGATTAATAATAATGATTTTTTTTTTTTTTTACTTTTTCTGCCCCAGCAAACACCAATGAAGTAAATAAGGAACCTGAAGGAGGGTGTATGACCAGTAACAGGATCATGAATGTCTGGAACCTGGTAGGTCTGTGTTTAAATTTTGTCTCAGCCACATATAAACCATATGGCATACTTAAGCTATTTGGCATAAGATTAATTCAATAGATTATGGTGAAAATGCATTAAGACAAATGCAAAATTATTGGAATATTATAAACATTTAATAATTGGCAGCTGTCATTATCATTATTGTTATTTTAAAGGTTCTCCAAGAATAAGATTGAGTTATGTTTGCTCTATAATATGTGTTTGTTTAAGTATGTATGTATCTATTGTCTCCAGTATTGGACATAGTTAATATTTGACTCTAAAGGTATAAATATTTAGAGAAGAGGTTGAACTGTCTGGAAAAGTGCATTTGTGTTATCTCAGACAGTAAGGATGAGAAATACTTAAATAAAATCAAACAATAGTTTACATAAGTATGATTATTTCTTGGAAAAGAAGGACAGAACAATTGTAATAGGAGTTATAAAGTGTTGTTAACTATATACTTAGTGAACAAATGGACATTTCAAAGTTAAAAAAACTGAATTAGTGTCAATTTTTTGTCAAGTAACCTCACTTCTAGTTTTCTTGTACTTCAGAGGTTTTAGAAATAACTGGTCATTAACTATATTTCTGCTCTGTCAATATCCACCCCTCAAACAGCAACTTTAGTAAAATGAGTAAAAATCTAAGATTTTATTGAAAATTAACCTTATTTTTTCAGCTAATTCTAATTAGACTCCATGTATAGTTCCTGCCATTATACAGAAGTTTCTGAGCTTGTATCAGATATATATGTTTTTAAAATGTGTTAATATACTTTTTAAATAATAGTTGTAGTCTTAGACATTGAAAACAGAAAAGATGGTATATTTCTGAAGTATCTATTGTGATTACTGGCCCATTTAACCAAGCACACTTATAGTTTATAATCATAATCATATGATTATACTATTTGGGGGAAAGAAAATCATACTATTTGAGGGAAATAGAATTAATTTTCTGAAAGCTTGCTAATAATAGATTCAGTAGAACAAAAGCAAAATGTAGTAATTTCAATCTAGAATGAAGAATGTTTCTTGACCTTAGTAGAATTGAGTGTGAAATAATTCTATGCAGAAGAAACATGTTGAGCCATTTGGCTCTATTTATCCTGTGATCATAGAAATATTAAGTAGATTTACTCCCTCAAACATATTTCTTTCCTATGGGAGAGAAGACACAGATGTGCTATGACTACACTGAGAATATATGAATTCAGTTGTCTAATTTATTTTAGGTAATATATTAATTGAGGATTATTTGCCTAAAGAGTAATACCCATGCAGTTGAAAGTTTAAATATTTATGGTTTTCTGAAAATGTTTTCACACAGTCTAGATGGGATGATGCATGGAGAGTTAATATTGTGAAAGATTTAGTACCTCAGACATTCAGTGATGGATTCTATTCTCCTCAGAATGACTCTCATATTTACCAATGAGACAAAGATGCTACATTATGGATGGGTTGTGTAGATGAATGTCACCAGTTAATTATTTCATGGGTATAAATATGTATCAAGATTGATCAAATAATCAACTTTGAATATGTTTAGTTTAGTATACTTCAATTATACTTCAATAAAGTTAGAAAAAATAAGTCACCACATATGAAATAAAAAGAAACACTGGGGACTATAAGAAACTGGAGAAGATATAACTGAGTCTCAGGTTAGAAGAGGAGAGAATGAACTTAGAAGAGAGCTTTTAAAAAAACTAAATACAGTATTTTTCCATGTATAAGGCGATATTTTTGTATAAAAATGTTAGACCAAAAATTGGTGGTCACCTTACACACAGAAGTAACCCATGTACTGATTTCTTAATGTTGAGTTACAAAAGTCGGGGTTGTCTTACACGTGGAGACATCTTATAAACAGAAAAATATGGTACGTCAACTACTTCCTCTGGTAATGTCTATGTTGGTGGCAGGGAAGAGAAGGAAGCTATAGAGAAGTCCTTTATGTGGGGAAAGCCAAGGAAGTATAAAATCCTGGGATTCTGCTTCTTGGCTAGAGTCTGATGACAGTGACCTTGTAGGCGTGGCCAGCAACCATACTGTGAGGAAAAGGGCAAACAGGATGGAAGCACAATGGTTCTGAGAAGGTCTCCTTGGGCCTGAGAATGGTGTGGATTCGATGGTAAGGTTTCTGTGTGTGGGTAATGAGGAGATGGCACAAACAGGAGGATGGGCAAACCAGATGTGTGCTACTTCCATGCAAAAACACATAAAACATCAAGGTGATGGTGTTATGACGGTATGAGCCAGCTCACGGTGTGACTACAGAAATTATTGCCATGCATCAGGTCAGCACCAGATACCAAGAGGGAGGAATATAAGTATTAGAATCTTTAAATTCAGTGACGGTAAAATTTGGATTTTTGTTTTATAATTCTATCAAACAACTAGCCAACAAAAAACACTTAAATTTTCTCTACTGTCCTGAATTTCATATAGAGAAATAAAGACAGAATCACTTCTGTATTTAATTGTGGAAAATGGTCAGGGTGAAATTCACACTTACTACTGCTAGTGTGATCTGAGAAAGAACTAGAGAACAGAGCAAGAAAAAGCAAATAAACAAAAATGCAAAAAAAATAAAATAAGCAAATAAAAAGAAAATCCCCATTGCTATAGATACTAAAACAGTATTTTTGTTAGCTGTATCTGTATTAAGCTATGTATCATACCACTGTTATAATTCAAAGCTGTATTCTGTCTTTCCTTTCTATGTTGTAGTTTCAGTTACATGAAACTGTCTTTGAAACCTAATCTTATACCTTCTCTTGTTTGTAATAGGAAAATGAAATGAGAGAATAATGTTTGAGTATATTATCTTGCTTTACAAAAACAACCAGTAATAAAATTATGAAAGGAAGGAGCAAATGTAACGTAAAGCTCTATTTGAGAACTATATTATTATCTCAAAATTCCATTAGATTTATACTAAATATTTTGAAAACAGTATTTTGATAATATTTCATTTTTAATTTTTGCATTCATATGTATATGCAAAGTTACATATGTTCATATATATGGCGATAGATAGATAGATACATACATACATAAATTATTTTTAAAAGCCTGCGTTATGATACATTGCAATTAGGTTTTGCCTTAATAGGATTGGCTCAAAAGAGGACTCTGGGTGGTGAGCACGTAATGCAGTACATAGACGATGTAGTATAGAGTTGTACACCTGGAACCTCTATAATTTTTGTCAACCAGTATCACCTCAATAAATTTGCCAATATACTTATGAGGCCTTTTTTATATCAACAAAATCAAAACCTGTTTTTTATTATTATATATTTTTTGTTGTTGTTAAGTTTACTGGGGTGACATTGGTTGGCAAAAATTACATAGGTTCAAGGTGTACAATTCTACATTACATCATCTATGTATTGCACTATGTGCTCACCACCCAGAGTCATTTCTCCCTGCATCACCATATATTTGATGCCCCTTTCTAGTCCCCAACCTTCATTCCTCCCTCACCCTCAGCTAACCATATTCATACAATAAAATTAACGTAAGAGTGCTTTAATAAGTCTATACAAGAGTTTGAACTCCATGGTAGCCATTTTTTAATCAAAGATGAGAAATTAGCTATTATGTATCCTTTTCTGATAAAATTTTCTTTACATGACCATGGATTAATTCACTCAAGCATCACAGCTTCTGTGTTTTGTTATTATTCAGTTTATGAAGCTTTCAAAGAGCTTAGATTTCTCTTAAATCATTCTGTCCCTTGGGATCTACCACTAATTTCTCACTTTTGTCCATTAATGTGCAGTCTTTTCCAATGCAACAAGTTCCTGGGAAATTCTCACTCAAATGTCTCCTTTTCTGCCTTTTTCTCATTGGATATAAAAGTTTTCTGAAATTTGCAGTTTAAATAGATAGCTAAATTAAAGTCCAGAGCTGATGATAACTTAAAAAAAAATAGATACATATATCTAAAATTCATTTTTCCTGTGTTCTATGTATAGAACATTAGTGAAATGAGTATATCTTTCTAACTGCAACAAGTTCACTTACAAAATTTAAATTTGCAAAATTTAAATTTATGAAATTTAAATAATCAAAATCTGTCCCTACAGCACATTACCAATGTTAATGTTTTTTCCCATCACAGTTTCCCCCGTCTTTCTGATGACTGAGAGAAAAACCTACATAGATTGTCACTGTGAATCATCTAAATATGATTTTAGAATTTCTCCATCTGCATTATTCTTCTGCTCAGTGGTTTCTGAACAGGTGTTTTTGTTGGTTTGGTTTGGTGTTTGTTTGTTTGTTTGTCTAATGGCAGGAGTATGTGTTCCTATGGTAAAAATATGACCTAATACACACTGAAAATGTATCAAAGGTATCAAGAAATACAGGCGGGAGAGCTGTTTGTTATGAAGGGCAATTAGAGAAGTAGATCAGAAAAGGCTTGATTTAGTGTGAGTAGTGTCCTATCCTAAAGTCATGCTGAAGCCATCTTCCAGTTTGGCTCCACTCCCCTCTGCCTGGAACATTCTCTTCTCTTACTGGGAACACACAAATGGTGGGGGGGATATTTTAGTCATTTTTGTGCTTGGCTCATAATAGGTGTTCCAAAAATGTTGAGTGATGACTCAACAGACTCTTGAATGTAAGGATGCAGAGTAATTACCAAAGAGACAGGATCTAGGAGAGGTGGGATAGCTTGTTCCTCTGGAGTGGAGAGAGATGTGGGTTAATGCAGGTGAAGCACTTTGTCCTTGTGCTGTCAGTACTGGCTTTAGAACAAACAGGAAAATGAGAGCATTGAATGAGAATGTTTGTACCAATGTGGATTGTTAATATGCAGTATTTCAGTGGCAACCTGTACCCTTAAGTCATGCTGATCATCCTGAATTTACAAATGGGAAAAATGAAATGAGACTTGTATGTGTTAGAGGTGGTAGAAGGGTCTTTTACTCTGTGTTCATTCTTCTTGTATGTGGTGCTTACATTTCTGGATGTTCTCTTAGTGAGTGACTGGAGACCCCTCTCTCTTTGTCTTGGGTAGAAGCTTCAGCATCACTGATACCAATGATATATAATAATAACTGTTAGTTATACACTGCCTACTCTTTGTAAATTACTTTCATATGCTTTTATGTATATTACCGTATTTTCCAGCGTATAAGACGACCGGGCGTATAAGACGACCCCCTAATTTTACAGTTAAAACATAGGTTTAGGCCTATATTTGCTGTATAAGACTACAGCCTCGGGGGGTAGTCTTATACAGCGAATATAGGCCTAAACCTATGTTTTAACTGTAAAATTAGGGGGTCGTCTTATACGCCCGGTCGTCTTATACGCTGGAAAATACGGTATCTTAAATTATATAACAACTCTATGAGGTTCACAGGAAGGTGTGATTATTACCATTTCTTATATGAATAAAAATTAGGTTGCAAAATAAGGAGAATTGGCCAAGTTTATGTGCTGATAGTAGAAAATACTGGACTCAAACTAATCTTCTAGCTCTAAATCCAGCACTGCTTCTACAATACCAAGATAATTATAGTCATTAAACAGCAACTGTTAATTGTAGTGTGCTCATCTTGCACACAGACTCCTATGATAATCGTATTCATGTTTCCTGACATTACGTTTAATGTCTTTCTTACCTCCCTGTCTCCTTCCTCAGATGTAATATCTAAGGTGGCTCAACAGCCTGGTTAATGTCCATTAATAGTAGGCAGCTATTAGGGTATTTAATTAGTATTTTTTAGCTTAAATGAGTATTTATACTTTCTACAATCAAATATAATACCATTCTGTGAGTTTAGTCAATTGTCATGGTTTACAAAGAATGTAAACATTATACTTTTAAGACCTCAGCTAATTGACAGAAATGAGTGACTTCAATTCACTTGAGAACTCTTTAAAAAAAAAAAAATATTAGATGACACAAAAATATGTTTCCATTTGTTTGTGGTTGTATACAGCTATCATATATACAGCTATCAACCTTAAGTGATAGGTGCAAAAGTGTATTACTCAAATAGAAAGAAAAAAAAAGTGAAATAAACTTAGAGAAGTTTAGAGGTGAAATAGTCATATAAGCAATTGAGAGCCTACTGTGTATCAGGCCATGGTGCTAGATAATCCTTTAAGCTTTATAGTATCCTTAACACAGATACTTTAATAGTTTACAATTGATGCAAGTGAATCCAGATGCAGTTCCCAAGGTGCTCTAGGTGCTGTTAGAGCTGCTATCCAAACCTGGGGTTCTGACTGGAAAGATATTTTCCTTTTGCTGTATCATATTTTAACATGTACGATGAAAAGACATGATAGGATAATTCTTTTTCCTGTTATTCACCCCAAAATTTGGGACAATTTGTGAATTGTAACATTTCCTTCTTTCACCTTCTTAAATAAAAGCTTTTACGTGTTCTTTTTCTTGTGTGTGAGTTAGTATCCCTGAGCAGGAAAAGGTTCACTGTCCATTGTACTTTTCCCCATAAACTGTTTTGTGATAGTTTCTAAGACTATATTCTTATAAAACCTAATTATACTGGATGAGGAAAACAAATTTATTTTGTCTCCTGAAGAAGAATATATGGGGGAAGTCGGGGTGGCTCCGTGGGTCGAGCGCTCACTTTGCAGTGCTGGGGACCTGGGATCGAGTCCCGGCCCCGTCCCGTGGGGAACCATATGCTGAACTGGGAGCTCCCCCAGTTCAGCTCTGTCTCTGTATCTCTCTCTCTCTCTCCTTCTCTCTCTCTCTCTCCTTCTCTCTCTCTCTCTCCTTCTCTCTCTCTCTCTCTCTCTCTCTCTCTCTCTCTCTCTCTCTCTCTCTCTCTGTCAAAAAAAAAAAAAAAAGAAAAAGAATATACAGTAAATACTGGTGAAATTACTAGGCCTATCAGCTGGCTGCTGAATAAATATGTGGCATATTCATGCCATTTTCTGTCAGAAAGTAGCATTTCTCGTTGATTTGTGGTTAAGAATATCACTGATAAGAAACTGCCAAATAAGAACAGCTGAGTTCATAATTTAAGAAAACATTTAAAGCAGAAACAAAGTCACAGAAGCCTCACCATTAATATAGTTATACTGGATGCATTTAAAGTATGGAACGTGTATGCGTTATTGTTTCACATGAGGTTCATGCTACTTACTGGCTGAGTGCTACACCAATGAAACAGAGGCTTCTAGGAGAAAGACATTTCACCCCTGAAGCAAATTGAGATCAGTGCTTCTTTCTGTCAGAGAATTCTAGTTCTAAAGTTTTATCCTTGCCAAAAATATCCCCTAAATGAGTCCACAGCTTGATTTTGAGTTCAGCTTCCTACAGGGATATTGAGGCCGTGTTTGCATCAAATTATTTATTTTCTTAATTTTGCCCTTTTAATATTAATACCATGGAGTTTTGTTTTCTATGAACTGAGAAGAAAGGCTTATATACCTGCTGGTGGTAGGCAAAAAGAGGCCCTTCTCCTTGTAGTTATTAGCTTGAGGAATTTATTTCAGTATTTCTGCCTCTATTGTATAGCTAATCACTGATGTTACTGTAGAAGTTAAAACTAAATTTGAAGCAGTAAACAGATTGATCATTATTATACAACTATTTTTCATATGCCAAAGGGTCTGGCAAGTGTTCTGAACTTAAACACTAAGCTATGTTTGAATAGGAAGAATAATGGGGACACAATAAGCATCTATAAATTACAGCTTGAAAACCAGTTTAAATAAAAATGAAAAAAAAAGAAAAGAAAAAGAAAAGAATTTTTGGCTCTGATCTTCATCTTGAAAATTATATTGGTAGCCAAAAGGTCATTTTTTTGAGGTTGCTTTCTAGCAATGGAAGGAGTAAGGAAAGAAAGAAGCCATGGAGAAAAACTGTTAATTAATTAATGAGACTTTTTGGAAAAGTGCTCACTGCGTGCAAAATGCCAATACTAAGCTCTTTATGACCTGACTTTCACCCCACACCTCTTTATGAAGTGATAGCACCATGGTATGTAAAAACTATTCTGTGGCAAAAAAAAAATACCCTCCCTCTTACTGGTTTTGCTTACTTCCCAAGCTTGTAAATTTCAAATATTGGCGCTTCCATCACCTTGTTGCCTCTCTTTATGTCAAGTTTTTGTTAAAGACCATCACCATATGCCCTCTCTTCCCCCCATTCCTTTATTATCCTTTGAGGTGACTTAGTGACTAGTTTAATACAGATAACTGTGTGACAAAGTATTGGTATATCAGATAACATAGTTCTAGTTGAATAGTAACTTTTAGTATGAGGTCCAGCAACAGCCATTTATTACTGAGAAATTCAGTCTACAGGCTCCCTCTTTGTCTCTCAAAATACACCGTAAGTAAATGAAGATTTGGGGTAAGCAATTTTCACATTTTTAGGATACTAACATGTTAATAAACATAAATCATGGCACGTTATGTGGGCAAATTTCAAAGTAAACAAAGTTACATCTTGACAAAATGTCTCCTCCTTTTAGGTAATTGCTCTTTAGATGACTAATTCTCTTCTATAATCTACACACATGATGTCCCGTGATCAAAATCAGTTGTTCTGGACACCCCATGTAGACTTCCTTTCATCCTCCATCACCCTGCTTCCCCTCAAGTTCATGGTCCAGTTGCTGTCATATTCCACGGCAAGGAAAAGAGATATGTCAAGCAGACAGAGCCTGACATGATGTTGTATAGTCAGCTCCATGCAGATCAAAGCAGGAATCAGAGTGAGGTGAGGTCTGATGGCTGGTAGGAAGTGGTTGTCATGGAAATGCCTCTATCAGTAATAGTGAATTTTCAGGTCATTCCCTATCAGTTGGATTGATGAAAGGCAAGGGACACACAAGGAGGGAAAGTCATAGAAATAAAGAAGTATTTTCTGTACCTTATGGGAGTAATAAAGACGTATTTAATACCCTACGGTCACATTCATTATAGCACTTTACTACCCTTCAGTAAAATTACTGGATTACTTGTCTGTCTTCTGCAAAAGACAGTGAATTCTTGAGATCATGGACAGTACCTTTGATCTTTGTATTCTTAGTGGTTATCACATAACAGTATCAAATAAATAATGCATATTTAATGGTTTCAAAGGGATTATTATTGTAAAAATGTCTTTTCTACCGGAAAAATTCTTTTGTTCTGTAATCTTCAGAGACATTACTTATTTCTCTACTTGGAGATTTGCCTTGTGTAATTCTCAAATGTTCATAGATCATACATCATCAATCATACTATGTGTATGTTTGGGTGAGGGGGGAGGGGGGCAGGGAAGAGGTCTCAAATCACAGTTTTAAATAAGTTCAAACCAGAGAAAAAAACTAGAGATTTTCCTAGAGCTTGGTTTCCTTGTTCTTCCAACAGTTTTATAGTCAGGTAATACCCTATATTAAATAACTTTCATTTTTATTTTATTTTATTAATTTATATTAAATTTATTAGGATAACATTGGCTTGTAAAAGAGGTTTCAAGTGTATAATTCTATAATACATCTTCTGTATATCGCATTATGTGTTCACCACCCAGAGTCAGTTCTCCTTCCATTACCATATAGTTGACCCCCTTTACCCACTTCTACCTCTGTCCTCTCCACTTTCCCTCTGGTAACCACTAAACCATTGTCTGTGTCTATGAGTTTTTGCCTGGTTTATTTATTGCTTTCAGTTTCATATCCCATATATGAGTGAAATCATATGATTTGCAACTGTTTCTGTCTTTCTTATTTCACTTAGCGTGATAATCTCAAGATCTATCCATGTTGTCACAAATGACTGTGTTTCAACTATCCTTATGTCTAATATAGTATTGTATATATGTACCACATCTTCTTTCTGCTTAAAGTAGTTAAAATACAGAATTGAAAACAGGGGTCCATAATTAGGGTCTGCTGGAATTGAATTCAAGAGTATAGATATGTCCATGTAGGTCTTTTAAACTAAAAAATGAGTTAATTTGAATAAATTCTGAGTTTAAGATCAGGACAATTTCTCTTATATATTTTTTATTTCTAGCAATATATATACATACATACATACATACATACATATATACACACACACATAGATATATACATACACACATATGTATGTGTGTGTGTGTGTGTGTGTGTATAGTGTCTGAACCATAATTCAATGACCATAATGGAATTGATAAGGCCTTTCAAATTACCTTTTTACATCAAGCTAACATTGGTTTTCTGCCATTAAGAACATAATGTTTCTCACACAATTTAGAAGGCTTAGACTAAAAAAAAATAATTTAGTTTTAGAGAAAGAAAACTAGGACCTGTTTTTTAAGCTTTTGAGGGGTAATAGAAAAGTTTTTTGGGGTCAGTTTAGTATTTAGTTTTGTCACCATTCTATGGCTTTATTTTTTTATAAGGAAAACCATATCATGACAGGCATGGTGGAGAAAAAGAACCAAAAATAATGATCCAGGCAGCTTTTCAATATTCAAGAAATTGAGTGATGAGCACAAGAGACAAAATATTAGTCCATTAAAATTTTTTTTCATTTCATAAAATACTTATTCGTCCTACTTATCTAAAAATGTATAAAAACTTCACTGAAAGGTTATAATTTGAAGATGTGATTAAATATTTTCTAACATGTCACACTGAGACACAATTTTGTAGACATTTATATATTATTTATCTAAGAATGATGTAAGAACTCTGTTATTTATGTAAGACCTATTACAGAGTAAGAAATAAATTCATAGCTAATATATTTTGAATAGGGCTGTTCCTTCCTAATTAATTTAAAACTTCAGTGCCTGAAATATTTTCACAAACATGTAGATATGTCTTTATGTGCTTTTTGACCCACTGGATTTTAAGTAGCTAAAAACCATTCATGGCCTCTGAAGACATCATACTATGTCAGTTGATATGTGAAGTCCTACATTCATAGTCAACTCAACAGCATAAAAGGGGTAGTTTTGCTAAAAAATGGAGAGTGATTAAAGAAATTTCTAAATAAGCCTTTAATTTTGACTTTATTAGAAAAGACAAAAACTTCAGACTTACATGTCAGGGAGAAGCACAGGAGAAAAGTCACTTAAAAAAAATTGAAGTCATACTTTACAAATCACTGAATATCAAATTTTTCTAGGAGATGTAAAAGATTTCATCTAACTGCATTGGGTATTCGAGCAAAGAATGAATTGAAAGGGAGAGTTTTATTCAACTTGCTACAACATGTCGGTGCCCAGGGGGACTTTTCTATTTAGAGGGTAGCCCATTAAAAATATATCTGGATGGAAAGCAAAGGAGGAAGCAGAAGTAACTGAAATCCATTTCTCATGATTCTGGAATTCAGAAGAGGCTTTTTCTGTTCTATTCCCTCCTCATCCTCTTCCAATTCTCTTTAACTTTTAATCAGTTCTTTCCATTCATTACAAATACTCTAGACTTGGTCGCTTGTTAAAATCACATCTGCTGCCTTACAAGAAGATACTTTTGTGTCTTCACAAAAGCTGTGGTTTATGGTGTCAGTTAATTGTCTCTCTATGTAAAAACATCACATGATAAGATCTGAGTTTAAAGATAATTGATAGGTTATGTCCTCTCTTATTGCCCACTCTTTTATTTGCTCACTGGTGATCTTGTTCTAAACTTTCTCTTGCAGTATTGTTACTTTCCATCTTTAAAAATTTGATGTGTTAGAAGAATTTTGATGATTTGCATTAAAAAAACAACAACCAAAAAACTTTGCTATTTTTTTAAATGTCATATAAAGCATAAAATATTCAATACCTTTGTTTAATTTAATTTATAATTAAATCTCTTGAGCTACCCCTAGCTATATTTGTATCCCTACTCTAGGGCACACAAATATAAAACATCTGTGATTAAAATCGCTTCTGTTTATATTGGAAGTTGCCTGCCAGTGTTTTCTTATATTCAGTAATTTTATGGTACTAAGTGTTGCAGATATATTTGAACACACACAAAGAGTCACATACATACACACACATCTTTGGTTTTGCTGCTGTTTTCTCTGTCCCTTCTGCTTTACCAACACGTTAAGTTTTTCTTTAATTATAGCACATTACTCCTCATTAAATTGTGCATTTATCAAGGACAAGGTTCTTGAGATACTCAAATGTTATCCCCCATGCCTAGTAGGACGTAAAAGAATGAGAAAGAAAAGCACAGAGCCCACTGTATGTAGACTGACTATAAACAGGCTTGCTTAGCACACATCAAGCAGGCAGTGAGCCATAAGACTGAGTCACACAAGGGGAAATCTCATCTTCTAGAAGCGCAGTGGCTGTAGCACCCCATTATTCTGAGGCAGGTTTGGGGAATTTCTATCACTCAGATATCATCGTAGCAGTTGGAATCTCTGGTGTTGTACACAGCAGTCCTGAACTGTGCTTGCATGTATGCCGGTCAGTATCTCTGGCTGCTAGGAGACCAGTCAAAGTGTCTGGCCCTCTTGTAAATTCCATAATCTTAGTATATTTTCACAGCCACTTCCCTGCTTAAATAGCTGCATGGATTCTGTTGTTTAAAAATATGAACACTAGTAATAATCTCTAAGGATGCATTAATGTGATTGTAGTACATCTGTAAGTCACCTCAAACTGTAAATTATGTTAGTTTTATTGGAAATTGTTGGAAGATGAAAGAAATGTGTGTTGAATGAGTGTGTGTGATTTATTTTTTCATAACTTTATGTCAAATAGGTTTTAGTTCTAAAGTACATAAATGAAGTTATTTTGATGTTTATTCAATATATTTTAATTACAGAATATAAATAGTAATGCCTTATACTGTGCCTCATTGTCAACATTTCCTAAGTATTTTGAAATGTTACTTAATTTGATAATTATAAAAACTCTAAAGATTAGGTATTTCCCACAACTTCTGTGCCAAACACAGGGAAATTCAGGCCTAGACAGAGGTGTCTCATTCTTCATTCATGCTCTGTCTAATGGTTATTCTCTGTGTGCTTTCTTAAGCTATAGTTGGCCTTAAGTATGTGGACACCAAATCACATTGACATTGACTTCTGTTTGTACTTTACTTAAGGGTCAGAAATATTGAGCGTCTGGGAATTTTCAGCTCAAATGACTGGTAGCCTCGATAGCGTGATTAAATTATTAACTAGGTATGTCAAATCATTATCTCACTGGACATTACTCAAATATTTTTTCAGTATATTCCTTAAAAGTTAAAAATATATTATCTAGCTTCATTTAAACTGTCTTATCTTGTTGCATAAAAAATAATTTTTTAACCTTGTATGGTCACAAAGTGTCAGAGAAGTAAATTTATTTCTCACTAACTGTATATTTAAGAGAGATGATCTGACATAAACCTCTATTAATAAGATTTGTACTCATTGTTGCTACAAAACTGTGATAATAAGATACAAATACAATAAATAGCATTTTGCTGTTTCATGATAATTTGACAGGAGCCTTTCTTAAATTCTAAGATCTAACTTTGCAAAAATGTTTCTGTAACTTATGAATATATGTGTAAATAGATGAAAACAGAAAATAGAATATGTAGGCAGATGCCAGATTCTAAGTAAGACTTAGTGGCCTTGTATATATTCATAAAGTCAAAAACATTTTTATGACTAGTTCAAGTAATAGTTGAAAAAAATACCAGTGATCAGTATTTATTTCTCAAAATTTCACATTTAAACTTTCAGCTTTGATCTGAGTAATGTTATTTTCAGAAAAAAAAAATCATTTGGTGACACTAAAGTTATATGTATAAATTTCTAGATCATGCTTCTGAGTAACTGGTTTTCCAGGTTACTCAGGGGCACTCAGGAGCATATTAATGTTCTCACATCACTAAGATGTGAATGATACATTGTCATAGTCATTCACACGTGATGCCCCAGAGTTTTCCAAGAGTTATTGCCATCAAGACAGTAAATGATTACATTCAAAAATGTATGAAATATGCCACTAGATTATAAAGCATTTAAGAAATTAATTACTTCTGGGTAAATATAAGGAAAAATATGTACCATTACGAAACACTTAAAGTCTGAGATCCTGAACTGGTATCATATTAAACAATTTTGAGAAAGTCTGCAAATGTTGGCACTGAACTTGTTGTGAGTTTCATCTTTTCCAGAGACTCCTTGAAACTTGATGAGTAACAAAAATTCTTATGTCTACTTGTGGTGATATAGAACCTCAGCAATACAGGAGCCTTGGTTTAGTCATTAGAATTTTGGTTATTACTACACTATCTTGTGGCTATTTTAGAGCATGCAGAGAGAGGTTGATGGTCCATTGTAAATTTAAATCTTTGTAATGTATTAGTTTATCTCATTTTTTAAGAAATGAATGTAAGGGCTTATATCATATGACAGAAGTTAAAGCTCTATACCTAGAGTGAAAGAAGAATTTCAGAGGTATTTCTGCAAATATATAGGCCATTTTATCGTAGAGAAATCTTTTATCATGTGGTATTATTAAAATAGCATTTTCTCCATTAGACCAAATACTTAGAGAAGAACAACACCAAAGCAAACAAAACAATGTTCACTGGCTCATGACATAATTAGTATGTAGGATAATCTGGTACAGGGATGATAATGTGGGTTATTGCTTACTCTGTAAGTTACACAGAAACAAAAATATAAATAAATTTGAAGGGGTTATTTTCTAAGTAAATAAATTGGGAGTAGAATATCACTAACGTTTTCAGGATCCTCATAAATACTGAACTTCCATGTTTACCTCTTCTCCTCTCATCCAATTACATCCCTAAAGCACAACAAAATCTCTTAATGGTTTACTGCTTGTTAAAACTTAATATTACATAGATAGGTAGATGATGATAGATGATAGATAGATAGATAGATAGATAGATAGATAGATAGATAGATAGATAGATAGATAGATAGATAGACAGACAGAAAGAGCCTTTGGTAAAAATTTATGTCTTTTCTTACTAAGTGGGTTTCATTGGTAAAAAGTGTCATATATAATATTATACATTATATAGTATATATAAAGTATTATGTATAATATATAATCTCACATTATATCTATTAGGCATTTTTGCCTTCATTTTCATGAAGGTATTTATATTCTGAAGAAAAATATGTGATGCAGGAGGACATTGTTTCTCAGATAAACACAGATATTACTGGAAGTATCAGTGTGGAGAATTTGAGGCTAAAGAAGAGAAAAATAAAGAAACATTGTGAGTGACAAAGGAATAAGTCACGGTCTGCCTAGGGCTGACTGAGAGGGAAGAATGTCTGTGTCTTCACTCTAGAGTAATGAGTGCCTCCCACCTGACATATCTGTTTCAAACAATATTTAGGCATATTGTTTAATAAAACAAGACTGAGAACTATAAAAAAAAAAAGTAATACAAGAGGAAAAAGAAAACGTATAAAAAAAACAAATTATATGTATTATATTTTAAAGAGAATGCCATAACTTATGTGGTGGCCATCAGAGGAAGGTGTGAAAAGATATAAAAATAGAATTAAGATGGAAAATATAAGGAGGCAATGAAGACATTGAAATTGTTAAAGATTTTGCTTGCGTTGGGTGAGTAATCAGTTATGGAGACTGCAGCCAAGAAACCAAGATAAGGTTGAGACTCAGAAGGGCAGTGATAGAAGAACTAGGAAAGATCGCCAACAGCAACAATGTATCATTAGGGACCAAGGCCAAGAGCATCCGCATCCTCGTATCCCACTTACTATGTACGGATGCAAAGTTTGCACAGTGAAGAAGGCCAACAGGGAAAAATCGGTTCATTTGAAGGATAGTGTTGGGGCGAGCTCTACAGAGACCCCGAATGGCCAGAAAGATGAACAAATGGGTCTCCGAGCAAATTAAGCCTGAAACGTCGCTGCAGGCAAAATCACAACTCTGAACCTGTCTTCTTTGGGACATCATGAGATGGCAGGGTTCTTTGAAAAAAATAGCAGTGATGGGAAAAATAGAAAACAGAAAAAGAGGAAGACCAAACATGAGATGGATTGACTCCACAGAAGAGGCCATAGGCTGAGTCTTCAGGAGCTGAGCGGGGCTGTAAGGACAGGACACCGTGTACATCACTCAGTTATTGCGTCACCAGGAGTGAGAGCTTGCTGGGTGGTATGTCTCACACACACAGTAAAAACAACACCTTCCACATAAGCAGTTACTGATCTTGTTGTTCCTTACAATACTTGCATATCCTTTCAAAAACTAAGGATCCAATGAAAAGAAAATCATAATATAACTAAGAACTTTTGACTTTTTGAGGCATTTTAAGAAAATTTCTGACTCATTGAAACATCCTGAAAAAGTCTGAACTGCAGCCGGGGCTTCTATTGTTAGCCTAACTTTTAATGAATTCATTGTAAATCTGTAAGGATGCCGAGGCCCAATTATATTTGTCAAAGGAAATTGCTAGCTAAATAATTCATTGCTATCACGTACACTTTTTTCTTTTGCAACTTCTAAATCCTTCTAACCTTTGAACACGTTCTTTCTGATTTCATTAACTTTTCACTTTCCTGCTATTTTTAGGTGGTGTTGTAGTTGCTCCTGTGAGAGTTTTTTGGAGGGGAAGGAACATGTGTTCAAAGGTTAATATTCAGTGTGCAACTTTAGATTTATCATCTGTGATGAATTATTTCAGAAGTAAGACAGTGGAAAACAGCATGTTAGTGGCAAAAAACAACTAGATGAATAGAGAAATGTCTTTAAGTATCACTTGACCAGGCAAATGAACGATTTTAATAGAGACATAAAGGAGACCAGCCAACCTGATGAAAACCTGGACATATTTGAGAATACAACAATAATGCTACATCTCCATTTCTTGGGTATTATGGAGAGATGTCCCTTTAAATTTTAATTCTAGTTATAGCATTATATTCCACCTCTTCTTACAATAGAAGATTATGTGGAAGCTATAGTTATAAAGCCTAATTACCTTCAAGAATGTAGTAAGTAATTATACCAAAAAGCAGTTCTTTGACTTGTGCAAGTATGATTAGCATGTGGTAAGAACACACTTATTTAAAGCTGACTATGTTTTCTCTTTTGATCAAGCCTGTTGCTGTGATTATTTTTAATGTCACTTGAAATTCATTTGGCTCACTCTTCTACCAGCTTAGGAATAAGTCTAAATGTGTTTATTAAATTTTCTTACTGTAGACCTCTCAGGAATATGTGCTCATTAGCTTTGTGTCTGGGGGAAAATGCAGCAGAAAATGTTAGAAGGCATTACAAAGTAATAAGTGCACCTTTACTATATAAAAAGCAACATATTTCAAAATATTAGACAATTGCCTGTTGGCATGATAAAGTAAAGTACCCTTTAAAAAAATGACTATTTTATGGCCAAATTGATGGCATTCGGGATCTCAGCTTCATCTGATTGTTAGGTTAGGAATGTGAATGATTTCCCATGACTCAGATCTTGTCTCAGAATGTTATGAGTGGCTGATTCCACAAAGTTCATATATAGCCCTAGGCTGAGAGCTCTGGCCCAAAGACTTGAACTTAAAATTTAAAGACATTTGATATTGATTATTTATTGAGAGACCCGTTCCAATATTCATGAGATTATGAATTACTATTAATTAAAAGATAATCAAATCAAATCATTGGGTTTTTGTATATAATTGTGATGTATAAACCCTCTTGAATATAAAAATGGATCTTCTAAAAGAAGCAAATTAATCTTCATTTTATCTAATAACTTTAAAAATCCATTTAGATTTTTTAATACGTGTATTACATTTCATGTAAAATATAGGTACTGTGTCAAATCTTAGTATTAATTCAATCAACAAATATTTATTCAAAGCATAGCAGTTAGCTGTAGGCATCATGTCCACAAGGAGAACACAACAGTAAGCATACTAGACAATGTTTCTGAACTTGCCATTGATCAGTTGATAGACATATGTATTTTTTCCACTTTAGGCAATTATAAACAAATTTATTATAAACATTGCTATATAGGTCTTTCTGTATGAATATAGTTTTCATTTTCTTAGACAAGTATATGGAACTGGAACTGCATGATCTATAGTAAGAGTATGTTTATATTTTTTAATTGTTTAATTCATTAGGGTTACATTAGTTAGTAAAAATTACATAGGTTCCAGGTGTACAATTCTATAGTACTCCATCTATGTGTTGCAATATGTGTTCACCACCCAGAGTCAGCTTTCTTTCCATCACCATATATTTAGCTCCCCCTCCCTCCTTTCCCAACTCCCTGACAAGTCAGAGTATGTTTAAATTTAAGAGAAATTGTAACTTTCAAAAACGTTGTATGATCTTAAACCTACTAACAACGTATGAAATCTCCACTTGCTCAAAACTTTGTATTGATATTGTTACCTTTTAAAAAACGTATCCATTCTAATTGGCAGATAGTTCATATATCCCTGCTCTCCTCTGAAGGGCCTGCCACCTTTAGGAATTTGGGTGTAATCTCCATCTCATAGGGTGAATGTTTCTGCCCCACAATACAGAGGTGCAGTCATTGGGGGCAGGAGGTGGGGTGAACAGATTCAGGTGCTCAGAAAAGCCTGTGCTTATAGGTGGGTACTTCATAGGTGGAAACATGGTTTGGGTTTGTCTGTGCAGACATGATGCATGTTTTTATATATTACTAATAAAACAGAGATATTGTTTATAAAGGCTTTTGTAGAATGCTGAATCTCTGATATTTACCCAGGTAAATTTAATATTTTAAATTCTAAATCAAAATTTATTTAAAAAATGACTCGGAGTTCACTTGTTACTCATTTACATGCTAACAGCTGAAAGCTAAGAAAAATAAAATGCCTAGTGGAGTAGTTTGTTCTGTAGATATGTCAGGAATTTAGTTGTTATTACAGGAACCAAATAAACTTATACTGAAATTGAATTTCCATATTACATTTACATTGCATCATGTATATTAAATTTATAGTTAGTAAACAGCATATATGTACAATTATAGTCATACATTTATTAAAATGATATATTGGCTTAATTTCTCACCGAACTCTAGTAAAAACAAATGTATTCTATATACTGAATCAAAGCTTTATTTTTTAAAACTCATGGATTGTTCATTTCCAATCTTTTCTCACCTGCACAATCTTGAATCTCTCTTCCTTCTTTTTTTTTTAACATTTTTAAAATATTTTTATTTATTCATTTATTTTTGACAGAGAGAGAGATACAGAGACAGAGAGCGAACTGAACTGGGGGAGCTCCCCAGTTCAGCACATGGGTCTGTACGGGCCGGGGCCGGGATTTGATCCCCGGTCCCCAGCGCTGCAAAGTGAGCGCTTAACCCACTGAGCCATCCCGGCTTCCTCTCTCTTCCTTCTAAGAATTCACTCCATCATTTAGATCTCTGACTATCTTGAAAAGGTCTGAGAAATTTCTCTCCTAAATCACCAACCTCATTCTAGCCAGGTCTTCAAACTGTTCTTCCAAAACGTATTGAAAGGAAAAGGTGCTGGTTAAATTGTTCATTTTCTTTGGAAAATTCTGCACTTTAGAGCAGAAAGAGTTAACTCTGAGTCTAAACAGCTTTGGGTTTGAATTTCAGAGTGTAGTTTTATATCATCTGGAGGAAAATTTGGACAAGATTCTTAAACTCTCTGTGCTTCTCGCGTGTAAATGTAGAGCAGTAATGCCCAGGGAAGTTTGGGGTATCACATGAGAATATATGTGTTTGTATGTGGGAAGTATATATGGCATCTGACTTTATTAACCTAAACAACAAAGGGGTTGGTGGTTGTTTTGTTTTAGTCTTTTTTATAAAAATGGTCTTGAAATCCAGCCTTGAAGAGAGAGAAAAGGAGGGAGGTAGGGATGGAGTGAGGAAGGAAGGAAGGAAAGAAGGAAGGAAGGAAAAGAGAAAGAGAGAGAGAGGGAGAGAGAAAGAATGAAAGAAAGAAAGAAAAGAAAAGAAAAGAAAAAGAAATAAAGAATTTCCTCTTCTTTTAATTCTATTACGAGGAGGGTGAAATGGAGAATCATTAAGGTTTTGGGGTTTTTGTTGTTGTTGTTTTGTTTTGTTTTGTTTTCACTATGGAAAGGTTGTACATGATCTAGGAAAAAGGAAAATGTGATAACATAGAAGTCCTTATGTGGAGCGCTCACTGCTCTCTAGCCAGGTGGATGAAGGGGGTATAAAGTGGGATTGGGGAGGCGGACAGGTGTAGGGCTGCCTGTGACACATCCGTTACACTGGTGCTCTCTGAGTGGGGTGCAGGGTGAGGAGGTGGAATAGTGTGAGGGGAACCTGAAAGAAGGGAATTATGATGTTCTCTATTTGGGACAGTGTGGGACACTGGGCAGAGGCCACAGATGTGTCCTTTCCCACCCTGATGCAGTAATATAGCGGTGGTGTCCAGTTAGATGAGACTGAGGTGGTTTTGCTGCCTTTCTGTGGCAGGCACATGATGGTCAGGAGAGGCAGAATTTCCCCAGACACCAGGAAGCGGCTCCAGAAGTGCCAGAGTAGGTACAAAGAGGCTGCCTTGATTGCTTGCCTTTGTGACAAGAGGCAAATGCCACACATTACGGACACTAGTGGAGTGGTTTTAACTCATACTTCATAGGCCATATCACGAGACCATAATACCTTATCAGTCAATAGTTCTGGGTCTAGACATTGAGCAATAGCCATTGAGTTTCCAGAAAACACACAAAATTCATTATTCACTCTTTCCTACCATTTAGGTCATATTAATGACTCTCCTCCTAATCATTCTGATATGTCTAAGAAGGTGATGGAGAAGGAAAGCAATTCAGCAAAACTGAGTTGTTACAAAAATAAAAGACTGTTTTAAACAAGGTATTTAAAAATAGCACTGAGAAAGAGTTGAACTTTTAGTTGACTGATTCACAGCATAGCCTTTTTAAGTGTGAAGATGCTGAGATTACATTAACTGGCAAGCTTAAGTTGCTTCTCTTCTAAAGGTAGAGGGCTGTAAGAAAAAGATGACCAGATCAGTTTGGAAATATAGATACTACATTTTCTTTGCAAATATGAACAATAGTTTGATTCAATTCTGACCACCCCCACATTTATCACAGTGCTGGATAAATAACAATAAAATATTAAGTACCTTTCCCTATACCATGCTTAAATAAATGAATGGAGGTGTTCTAATAAGAAACTAACATGTCCACAGCACAGGTCATAAAGTCACGCCCCTTATATCTCTTGCTTATAGCATTCTTAAGTGCAAAACACAATATTACGAGTTGTAAAATAAGAATAAAACAGGTGTTAACAATTCCTCTGTAAATTTTAAATAGTAATGGACCTTTCACACCAATGAGCAATTTTACCATGTCTGTCTGAAAAGACAACTCAGGGGTCTCCAACCTTTTGGCTTCCTGGGACCACATTGGAAGAATTGTCATGGGCCACACATGAAAGGCACTAACACTAATGGTAGCTGATGAGCTAAAAATCAATCAATAAATTGCAAGCAAATCTCGTAATGTTGTAAGAAAAATTATGAATTTGTGTTGGGCCACATGGAAAGTTGTCCTGAGCTGCATGCGGCCTGCAGCTAGTGGGTGGGACAAGCTTAACTTAACTCCTCCCTATGGAAATGAAGCTGAAAGGATATGAAATCTGTATTAATCTCTCACCCATTTAGAGACAGCAGGTCTAAAAAATGGAGCAGCCATGATAAGAAACAGAAAGATCACATCCTGATGACATTTTTGGAGCCGCTGATCGAGCTGTGTTTAAAGCCAGTCCTGCTGCTGGAATTTTCAGTTGTGTGAAATAATACATTCCGTTGACTGATAAGCTGGCTTAGGTCAGGTATTCTGTCAGTTTTATCTGAAGCAAACGAAACTGATAACAGAAAATAAGCACCATGGACAGAGTAAAGGACCCATGAGGAGTTTGGCAGAGATGCCAATACTCCCCCTAGGCATCCTAGGGCAAAATGAAATCTTTTACAGTGTACCTTTGAGAAGAGAGCCAAGGGGGTCTGTACATTAGTCCTGTCCCTTATCACCTCACCTAGATTTTCACACTATTAATAGTGTTTTGATTTGTCTATTTATCATTAAAAAAGTTTTCCTTCTTAGCTTCATTCTTGTCAATCCTTTTGTATTTCCTATTCTCTCTCGCCTTGCCTGCAAAAGCACTTAGCTAAGAGATTTATTCGGCACTTCCCTGAGAACATTTGGAGACTAGTTATCAGCAATCATTCTAGGAAGGAGCGGAGGGTGCAGCCATACGCTGAACGTTCAGTGTCTCCCATTAAGAAAAGGAACAGAATGGCAATCCTGAGTCCTTCATTCTTCCCTCTATCTCAGCATTAGGTGCTCCCACCCTAGGAGATTTAGTGAGAACACTATGTCAAGGGAATGCTTCCAAGTAAGCAGCTGGAGACAAGAAAATGGCAGGAAACACTCAGAGAATGAAGGAGGACTTAGGCGTCTCTAGGAAGAACTAGGATGCAGCCCATGTTTAACTGAGAGGGCTGCTGCTGGATCCTGGTCAAGACAGTTCAGCCAAATGTTGCAACAAATACCAAAATCCAAACACAGGCTCACAAGAGACAATGACACCCCTGGGGCCACAGACATGAGGTGAATTTGTGGCCCTGTGACCTCAGTTTGCTGAAAGGTTCATAGTTTTATCAAGCAGACATATTAATTTACAAGACAAGTGGTAGTTTCCCTGGTATTGTGGTAAAATGAATTCCATCTGTTCTACATCAGAGATGATTCAAAGACACCATCTGTTCTGTCAGAGCGTTCCTACATGTATGTCAGTTATGTCAATTTTAATGTACGGGCTTTCATTGGTTTCAATTGTTATGCTTTTCTCTTGGTGTAGAATAATAAGCACACTAGGAAAATGTGTATATACATGTAGAATAAAATTATAGAATATAGATCTCATTATTAGTATACCATCCATATCATCTGTGCTTTGGGTTTCTAGAATTTTTTTATACAAAATCATTTACCAGTAAATTGAAATCAGTCTTCTACTAGCAACATCTGCAATGGTGGAGAACTTAATTGTTATTGTCTTCTTCAGTGATTTCTTCATCATGGGAGACGTTCTTCTAAGAATCTTGATAGAAAGTCTGTCTATTTTCTTAGCTGGAATCTAGTCACTAAAAGTGTCTGTGAAGTTTCATAGGGAAAGAGCAACAGGAGCACTATTTTAGAGAACCTTTGCTAAAGGAAGTGATGTCATAACAATTGTGGACTGCCTGCTTCACTGTAGAAATAATTACCGTATGGATTGAACTGCTAACATGAGGGGAAAGAAAACTCTTCTTGAATCTACATACTAGCTTCAAAACATTCTGCATAGGACACTTGCACAGATTTTTACAATGACAACACAATAGAAGTGTCTGTGTGTGTGTGTGCATGTATATAAGGGCTGTCCAGAAAGTATCCAGCCATAAAACCATTCTCATTATATTGACAATGACTGACTATATATGCAATGCATAATTTCATATTAGACTACTGTGTGTATATATATGTATGTGTGTGTTTATATATATATATATGTATGTATGTGTGTGTGTGTATATATATATATATATACACACACATATATATATATATATATATATATATATATATCTCAGAAAGTATATTTTGTTAAGTGCTATACAGATACATAAAGAGATGGAAATATAATACTAGTAAGAAGTTTAAAATCCGAGTAATGGAATACACATATAACAAAATGGTGAATGAGAGTATAAAATGCCCTAGGAAAACTACCCCATTTGTGGTTTGGACACAGTCAGATAAGAAGAGATTTAAGACATCAGAGTTCACTACAGGGTGAAGCAATTGAAAGGGAGGCAAGGTAAGGTCTGTAAGTGTTCGCACAGCTCACCAGCCATCAGAGATAGGAAGAAGCAACACAGTGGTGTCAGAGTAAGTGTTGAGGTAAGAATGCCAGGAATGACCTCAGGCAACATGAATGAAGCTGTGTGGCTGGAGCAAGAGGGTGACATATGCTACAGAGTTGAGCTGTGGACATACTGTGGTCCAGTATGAATGAAGATGTTGGCAAATTGCATCAGCATGCTGGCAACACTCTCCTCACATTCCCAGTTCTTTAAATACACCATATGGCAACATACAAGCAAACTGTGGAACCCAGCTCCAAGTCCAGACTGTTATTTACAACACTTGTGAGCTTTGTCGTGAAATGGTTTCCCTAGGTCTCATGCCTTCTTAGCTCTGCTCTGTGCTCTAGGTTTAGTGACTTAGCCTGGCCCTTGCCACTATCAGTGACTGACATTCAATCTTTCTCTGACTTACCCATGTCTGTTTCCTGCATGGTCTGGGTAAGATGAAACCTTGCTGGCCTCACAGATTTTCACTAGCTAGTTCCACAGATGGGGAACCTATGATATAACACTAGAGTGATAGTCTGTTCAGTCTTATGTACCTGCAACTACAATATAAATAACTGGATAAGTAAGAAATTATGCAATCTCCACTCAATCTTTATTTCTGCATTTATTTTTTAAAAGACAAAGGCTGAAGGCTAGAAGACTCCCTTTTATTTTTATTTAATACCAGTCCAGAGGCACCCTCTTCCTTTATTTTCCTGTTTTTTGCTACTCCAGTCTGTACCGCTGACAAGACTACCTGCTCACCACACCCAACACTCTCTTCCTGCTCCTGCTCCAAGTCATTTCACCAATCATCATCTCTCTCCAAATTGCTTTCTCAGTCTTCTCTCCAAAATGAAGTCATTAGCTCCTCCAAGAACTTACGGAGCACTACTATTTCTCTTTGTCCGTTTCCTAAGACCTTTCCAAAACAGTTTGAATAAGACTCCATTTATACCATCAAATACTTTCACTGATGCCATCCCAGATTCCCCAACTGCCCTCTTCTCTGCCCTCTCCTGTCTAAAGTGTGTCCCCTTATCCAGCTTCAGTTCCAGTTCACACCCACCATCAGCCCCCAGTGATCCCTCCCTCTTCTGAACTCATGGAAAATTTATTATCTGAATAATTCATCTGGCAATGAATCGCGTTCTGCTTTGTGACATCTCTTTTATAATCATCTGGTGCTGTTATTTAGATACTTAGAATAGCTTTCTCTTTTCATATGATTATATATTATTTTTATTCACAAAAAAGTACTTATATATTTTATATTCTTCACAATTTTGAGCTCACAGCATTGAAATATAGGTATTTACTAAACAACTATTGATTTGGGTTGATTTCCGTTTTATTAAAACTTGTACAAAGTCATTCCCATCATTTTGTTTTTATTTTACTTCAGGATGGTGGGTAATTAATCTGATCCCACAAATAGGATTTTTTTTTCTACTTAAATATATCCCATCGACAAATGGCACGATTCTGAAGTATGTGACATCAATGTGCACAAGGTTGGGATAGTAATAATAGCACAGCTTCTCAGCATAGTTGGATCATGTAACAAGGTAAAGAGAGATAAGAAGACAGTTAAAATGTTCTATGAATAATAATTTTATGAAAACCTACTTGAAAAAATAATATGTATACCAGTAGGAACCAACAGAAATGTAGAAGTATCAATGATTAGAAAAATAAAGGTTATATTATTCAAAGTTGCATAGTTGCTGAAACAGCTAATAGAGATTTAGCTTTTATCATAATATGGATGAAGAACAAAAATAAAGCCTGTCATTTCCACATTTGTTTTTTTGTTTGTTTTTTCACATTGAACAAGGGACGGTCAGTCACAGGAGTGTTGCAGACATGAAGTATATCACATTTAGCATGACAGGTAGGTGGTTTCATACCAGGTGATAAAGAACAGCCTGGATGGAGGACTGTGAGACTTCCTATGAGCCTCCTTCATAGTCTTTGGACTTTTTACCATCTGTTCATTGACCTGGGCATTCTCAAAGAATGTTTGTGATTACCAAGAAGCAAGGTGAGATTGGAAACATGGGTCAAATAGTTGGAACTGCAGCCCTTGGTTCAACAACCCGTTGGGAACTGAACCAATAGCCATGTGAACTTGGAAGCAGATCTTTCCTTGGTTGAGCCTTAATATGATTACCACCTAGGTAACACCTTGATTGACAGTTTATGCAGCAAGAGACCCAGCTAAGCAGTGTGCAGATTCCTGATCCACAAAAGCTAACAAGTGTGTACTTTAACCCAGTAAGTTTGGGAGTTGTTTTTATGCAACAAAGATAACTAAGACAGACTGTATTTTATGTTAGAAATATTTTATCTTCAGTAAGAGAAGAAAGTAAGTCTGCCAACTCACTCAATTTTTGAATTTTCTAAGCCTTGGGCTAAAAGGCCAATATCTATACCAATTTCATAGAACTATTATGAAAATTGAGTGAGAAACAAATGAACTATACATAATATGAACTTGTACAATGAATTTCATCTCTCATCTTCCTCTCTCTATTGTGTCCTCTTTGACATTTTTCTCTTAATGTTTCTTCTTTCAATATTTTTGAGTGACTGACTCAACCAAAGAAATATAGAAAATGCAGGTAGAGAGGATGGTGAAATGGAAAAAATGATTGTTTCTTCCTAAAATAACTGTGAAGGGTGGTCGTTGTTTGTTGTAGTCTGGGCTCACTGGAAAGCAGATGTGAGGCCAAGGCTTATATGCTGATACTTTCTTATGAGAGATGATTAGGGAAGCTGAGGTAACTGACAGGGGAGCCTGGGAAGGCCTATGGTGGAGCTGGTCTCCACAAAGTGACACAACCTACTTTTCGGTGCAAGAAGTAGGGATTGGCGAGGAACAAGGAAAGTGAAGGACTTATTTGCAAGGTCCTGCCCCCACTGGTCTGGGTTTTGCCCACAGAGCCCTGTGTCACATACCTCTCCCTCCCACTTGCACATCAGGTGCAAGGGGCCTCAGAACTTAGGCACCAACAAAAGCCAGAGGTGAGTGGTGAGAAGCCTGGGCTTGCAAGCAGGCTTTCTTAGATGGTACAGTTTTCTGAAAAGGATGTGCTATAGGTTGAATGTTTATTCCCCCAAAAGTCATCTATTGAAACCCAATCCCCAATATTACGGTGTTGGGAAGTGATCAGATCTTGAACGGGATTAGCACTCTTAGTGCTCTCTAGCTCATCCGCCATGGGAGGGCACAGTGAGAAGACAGCCCCCGATGAACTGGGAAGCAGGCCATCACCAGCCACCAAATCTGCCTTCATCTTGGGCTTCCAGCTTCCAGAACCGTGTGGAATAAATTTCTGTTGTTTGTAAGCCACTGAGTCTATAGAATTTTGTTATTGCAGCCTGAACAGACTATGACAGGTTGTTAAGACAATCAAGGTACAGGTGAGCGGAGGTAAGAATGCACTATAAAAAGACTGTGAAGACAAACATAGGATATTACTAGAGATTAGGTGAAAAGTAAAACATCAGTCATCATGAAGATTGGGAACCAAAGGGATTAGAAGGGGTGAAAACTACATTTTCTAAAAGATACAGAAGCAACTTGGGTGTGGGGCAACAAAACATCTTGAAAAGAAATCTGGAAAATATTACAAAAATTAAATATATATAGCCTTCCAAGCTAAAATGAATCAGGGACACAACCACTACTAATATCTGAAGGGTGTTAACAAGGAAGAGGGAGAGTAATTACTTATCACCATGTCAGTAAACACAACTAGGAATAATGGTATGCAATTAAGGAAGAAAAAGTTAGTCTCAACATCATGAAGTATCTCTGTGCTAGTGACATCTTTTAAACTATGGTATCATGTTCCAAAGCAATCAGGAAGAGTTTTGTTGCCTAGAGTTCACGTAATAGATGAAACTAGGCTGCAAAACGAAGGCCAAAGTGTCAAAACATAAAGATGCCATTGCAGCCTGAATAGTTCTGCACCCCTGATTGTAAGCTCAGATGTGTTTCCTTAAATTGAGGGCTCACAAAGAACCAAGTATCAGGGCTTCTCTTCTTGACTCATGTTGTTATTTGCTGTGCATGACCTGGCTGTTTTGTGAACCCGTGAAAACCAAAGCAATTGCTGAACAGCTGTTCATGAGGCTCTGTCCATCTCAGTCCAAGGCTGGAGACCTCTCCTGAACTTCTAAGGTGAAAACTGACCATAGAAAGAGCACTTTTAGGGCAATTAGTGTTTAGTATTCTTTTTTCCTTCTAACACATCTTGGCGAACTGCTTTTAAAAATAGATGGGGATTAAGCAGCGATCTTTTGCTGGATAAGAGAAGGGCAAGTGAGGGTTACCGCTCTCAACTTCCACATTCCAAAGTGGTTTCTGCAAAGTGGCAGAAGAATGCAGGAATCAAAGGCCTATTAGAGGGACCTTGGTTGTTAAGTGGGAAACTAATGGCAGGGAGAAAAGGGTAAAGGGAATTGAATGGTAATTTTTTAGCCTACTTTAAAAAATGCCAATGTTCCAATCCCCTCTAGATGCTTTAATAACGCATAAGACACTCAGGGTTCTGCAGAGACTCTGCAAGAAATGGAGGTTGGCAGTAATGTAAACGATCTCTGACTGATTAGTATGAAAATGGCCCTTACCCCCCCAACTTCCCGCTGCAATGCTGACAAGCGGGTGACCTGGTAGATGTGTGCATTATATATTTTCAGGAGACAGCTGCTAGAAATTGGAGAAGGGAATGCTTATTTTATACTGTATGGCATTTTCCCTACAGTGGGTATCTGCTTGAATTGGCCATCGTTGAGTTATGAGGGCTGCTATCTCTGTTTAATCTCCAGGGCACAGAAATCTGTTCTTCACACCTTTATTTCCAGGTATTTAAGATATTTCTGGAAGTCCAGCTGATCTATGCCTCTCCAAAAGAGTAAAAACCATTCAGAATGGGTTATGATTTTGGTAAAACTAAAAGGAATATTTTTCCACTCAAATATTTGTCCCACCCAAAATGTGACAGTGTTTAACTTTTCCATCTTAAAGTTAATTCTTTTGGCCAAGGCACATTTTATTAATGCACCCTTTAAGTATTCACAAGCAGGCCACACGCAGCCCAGAATGGCTCTGAATGCTGCCCAACACAAATTTGTAAACTTTCTTAAAACATTATGAGATTTTTTTGCGACTTTATTTATTTATTTATTATTGGTTGGTTTTTTTTTTTAGCTTATCAGCTATCATTAGTGTTAGTGTATTTTGTGTGTGGCCCAAGACAGTTCTCCTTTCAGTGGGTTCCAGGGAAGCCAAAAGATTGGACACCCCTGACTTAATGCCCATGAAAGTACTTATCAATGTGCTTGGCATGTAACAAGGATTCTATAAACACTAGTTCTCTTATTATTGTAAGTATTATGATTATAATTATGACTATACTGATTTCACTGTCTATAAGATAACACTCTCACAGTGTTTCATTGCAAAAGCGATCCCTCACTGACTTGGGACTTCTCTAGCACACAGTAGGATGCTGAGAACTAGAAGACAGGGCAGGAACATTTTTACGAGGTTGTGAGAAGACCAGTTCAGATATCACAAAGACTGGTTTCCTTCCTACTTTGCTAGGTTATCCAAGAGCTGGCTCAGCAGGATGTGTTAGCACCACAGAACACCTAGGCTGATCCAGCCACTGGGTTCTGAGTACCCAGCTTAAGCTATAAGACAAGGAGCACTTAGGGGACTATATATGTCCCATCCTCTGCTTGTGACATTTGCCCCATGAACGCTATGTCTGTACCCTATGGCATTAGTAGTGTTAGACCCATGGACACTTTGCAGAACAGGTTGGATGGGAAGACATCTCAGGCTCCTGGGTAACGCAAGAGGACTTTATACTGTAGGGGGAAAAAAAAAAAAGAATGGACAATGGAAAGGACTCAGAAAATGGAAATTGCTAACTCAGCATAGAATTCACATATTACCTGGCCCGGTTACAGGTAACATTAGTGCTGCTAATACAGTCACATTTGCCAAGGAAAATTGATGTATGAAATCATAACTCAGTTTACTTCTCTTTTCCTCTTATCTCTGTGCTCTCGAACAATCAGTTAATTTCTATTCCCTTTAGCTTAGTTGTCAGTCAAAGAGGGCACTAAAAAGTTGGATTGATAATTAATTTTGATCAAAATGTTATTATATTCGTTTAAAATATTACACAGAGAGACATATATTACTGTTATCTATTTCTAATTGGAAATTAATTATCTACCACATATTGGAAATGAATGACATGCTATTAAATGAGGGTATAAATATAATGAAGTTCTATTAAATAAGAAGAAAATGGCAAGAGGCCCTACCTACCAAATGAAACAGAAGAAAATCAAGATGACCTCACATACATTAAAGAAAGTGTGTTTGAGATAGAAAGAAGAAATTTTCATTTCAAAAAAAATTACTAAAACAGAATATAGAGAGACATAAAACCATTTTCATATGACATTGAAGAATGCCCATCTCTTAACAGCAAGTATTAAAATTATGTAGGTCATAAAGATGAGAAAGTAAAATACTATGATATTGGCTCCTTATCATTAAATGGAATTCTAATTTGACTGTCACACAAGGAAAGGGAAGGAATATGGTATGCCTTCCCATGCGAGCTGTCAGAATGATGAAACTGAATGTGCTCTAAATCAGCTTTTCCATGGACAGATGGTTCATCATCATTAGTATGTATATCCTTACTAATATCTTGGCCACTCAACTATATAAGAACTAGATTGTTCCTTGAAAGTTATCACTATTCCAACCAATTGCAAAAGTCAGTACACAAATATCATGTTATAACAAACAAAGAAATACTATTTGTTCTTACTGGCTTCTTTCACAAAGGAAAAACATTTTCTACACCATTCTCCTTTAGACATGTCTAAATATTTTTAATAGTATTGAATATGCCTGTTCAGAAACCTGCCTATCTGGGTCTTTCTTAAAGTTAGCTGTATGAGAAGCTGGCCATGCTGTGTGAAGTAGAAAGCCTTCTCAGCGGCCTAAAGTGGCCTACCACGGGCACAGGTCCTTGACTTTTTAAGTGAGTGGCATTAAAATAATTGACTATGAGATGTGAGTTTCTATCTAGGAATTTAGTGGCATTTCTTATGGTCATTATCAGACTATATTTGGAAGTACAAAAGTCATAAAAAAGGAACTGAAGTGACCAACTCCAGCATTCATTACAAAGGCAGAAGTTAGATTACCAAAGATACAAAGCAAAGTGAGGTCAAATAATTAGATTAAAAAATTGAGGGCCCTTATATTGTGTCATACTGGATTCAGGAACACGAAAATGACTCTTATTAACATGTGCATATCGTTTGCCCAATGTTCATACAGAATTTCTGGTATCTGGACTGTTAAGAATATACAGTGACTTAGCCACCATACAAATTTTCCTCCCTCTCTGCCTCCCTCCCTTCTTTCTTTTTTCTCATTCATGTTCTTTTTTATTTTTTTTCTCAGCTAAAGGGTGATTGAGGCTTTTTGAATAGTAGGCTATACCTCAGGAGTGCATTCCTCTGATAAACTGTAAAATAAAAAGGATTTTTCTCACCCAATTTCCTTTTCCATCTTATTGCCTATTCTTGGGTTACAGAAACAATTTTATTTTTTCGACCTTTGATCCTCAAATTCTGGAATCTATTCACTGGCATCTGTGCTGTCAAAGTTTCTTGAGCTCTTCTCTTAGTACCTGGATTTAAGGAGCAAGAAGTCAACTAAACACATAACATTCTAGCTCTAACTACCTCCCCAGGTGACTGGTCTATATTCAGAGTTATTAGTGGTAGTAATATTAACTAGCAAGGCTAAAAATAACAGGAGAAACAGCAAATCCCAACAATATTTTCAAAAATGTACTGCCTGGCATCTGGATGGAGTAAAAACGTGTATGTGTTCTGTGTGCAGAGTGGGGCATGTGGACCCGGAATTTGTGCAGGACTGAGTCTGTGCTGAGAGATGCCAGGCAGTACAAAACGGACAGGGAAAAGCAGTATAGAAAACAGATGACAGCACAGAAGTCTGTATATAGCAACTTTAGGTCCCCAAGACCCTCCCATCTCCCTGCAACCAAGTAACTATGCCTTCCACCTCCCCAAGAGGTGAAAGAAGCTTTATTCTTTGGAGGAATTGGAACAGACATGTTCTCAACTTATGAGCAGTGAACTTAGTGGAAGGCAGGAGGAAAACTAGTGGTGGAAATAAGAGAAACAGAAATCTCCAAGCAGGACAGACCTCAGCCTTCTCCGATTTTGCTCAGAGTCTGCTATAAAGTGCTCTCTGTTCCTTCAGATTAAATGCTGCTTCTCTGATGAATCTTATTGCCCAGTAAAAAGACCTGTCATTTCTGGGTCATCCAGAGTCTCAGGGCTGCTTGCCATCTGGTTATGGGGGTAGCTGGCCAGAAGGGTCACACTCTCTCCTCCTACCATATGCGACAGAATCTTCATGATGAAGACCTGGGCCGGATAGTATCTCAGATAGCTTCTGTATCTTATATTTTATATTTCTAAGTTTTCTGAATGTGCATAAAAAAAAAAAAAGAAAGAAAGAAAAATCAGTTGAGTTTGAAGCATAAATGAAACACTTCTTTATTCTTTCTCAACTGCTCCCTACCAGTAAGTTAAACTATAATTTAGGATTCAACTTTGATTCTAGGCATTGACCTTCAGAATTGGGATGGAGAGATAGCTTTAAAGAAATGATTTTGAAGCTGAGGGTGCCTTTGATCTTTTTAGAACTCCCCACATTCGGAGTTCTTCAGAGGACCTTCGTGAAGGTCTATGGGAAGGAGTGAAACTTAAACAGCTTCCCGTATTCAAAGTGCAGAGGACAGAGAACATAAAATTTAAAAAGATTTGACTAAATGAGGTTACATGTTTTGTTAAAAAATTTTTCCCCTTTCCGGGATACTTAAACGTTACCCTGAACACCCTATTAATAAAATGCACGTAATAGATTGCCTTCCCTATTAGTTTCTTCTTTCTCCTACCCCCTGAGGCATGTGGTACAGTATTAATTAAAAATATTTTGATTAAAGCAAGAACCAGTTTTCACAAAAACTTTCACAAAGATTGTCACTGAAAAAAAATTTGCATTTCCAAAATCTTAATGAAAAGTCTTCTCCTAACTAGTACATTTTCCAATAATGACAAAATAAGCCTAGTTTTTCAAGCTCAAATTCTTGACCCTTAATTTTTTTCCAATTTTGTTGAAAACTAAAGAGAGGAAGAACTCTTATATAATACACTGCTGGAAAAGAGAAACTCTTGCTTTTTGCTTTTTTGGACATTTTAATTGGCACCCATCTTATTCAAACCTATCAGAACCTCATCTAATGAAAAATTTATCTGGTTGACTCCATTACCTTGTCTAAGTACATCATATAATTTATCAGCTCATTTGAAAGCCTCCTTTACTAAGACTCTGTGGCAAAAAAAAATTGTCATTTTAATTAACATAAACAAACTCTCCGGTATATGATGATTCAAATACAGATGTGAGGTGGTGAGTCCTGTTCTATTATTTTCATTTAAAATGAAAGCCCCAACCACCAGATGGTTACGAACAGAATCTTTACTTATTCTGCAGAGAGATATGAAATAGTTGACACTTTGATCTATCAAAACTTCTGTTTCTGATCACAGCTTTAAATATAACCTTAGGCTCTTTTTCAAATTATAGCATAGAACTTCTATTCATAAGAAACTTTCATTTAGCATATTGCTACTATTTTATTAATTCCAAGCATTAATGGGTAATGAATAATGCTAGGATCCAATTCTATTATTTGACTTATTTTTCCTATATTTCTTTTTTCTAGACCTTAATTTTATACACAGTGCATGTTTTTCTTGTATAATGCATTTTAAAGAGTGACTTTTTTTTTAGATTTATTTTATTGCTTTTTGAGACAAGGTGAGAGACAGAAACAGAAAAAGGGGGAGGGCCCAGACCAGTCTCCATAGTTGTACATTATTCATTTTTTGACAGTTTTTTATTTCACACAGGTAGATGTGGGGCCATGCAGGGAGGAACCGAACTGGGGCCTCTCTCACAGGAGGCAAGAAATGGTGGTTACCAGTTGTGCGCCACAGTTCAGCATATGGGTTTGCACAGGTCGGGGCCGGGATTCAATCCCAGGACCTCACAGTTTAAGGCAAACACTCAACCTGTTGAGCTATCCCAGCATCCCAAGGGTGACTTCTTTGTTTGCATATTTATCCACATGCCATTCTTCAAGATTTGTCTTGCAACCAATTTCTCCCCCTTGCTTTGTGTATATACATGGTTAAAACTGAAATACACTATTCAGTCTTGACCCACATTTAAAATTCTTCAAGAATTTTATCCATACCATCTATCTTTCATCTAAATGTGACTTTTCAGAAATGTATTTGTTCAACTAAATTTAGACAGATTTTTTTTTTTAAGATTTATTTTATTGTTTTTGACAGAGACAGAGAGAAGGGGAGGGCCCAGAGCAGTCTCCATAGTTGTACATCATCATTTGTGATAAAGTTTCATTTCACACATGTGGGCAGGGGCTGTGCAGGGCGGAACTGGGCTGAGGGGCCTCCCACATTGGAGGCACACCTCCTTGAGCCAGAGGCTGAGCTGAGGGTGAGAACCAAACTGGGGGCCTCCCAAATGGGAAGCACACCCCAGTTCAGCATATAGGGGCACAGGCCAGGGCCAGAATTCGATCCTCAGTTCCTGGGGCTGCAAAGTGAGTGCTTAACTCCCTGAGCCATTTCAGCTTCCCAACTTAGACAGATTTTTAAAGTCTGATTCAGGGAGTTACCTGAGGCAGGCCTGGAACTTGATCCTGTGTGGGTTATGGCCACCTATGAAATATGCTTTGATTTGTCATATAGCATGAATATCCTGAAGCTACAGGCCTGAAAGTTGTGAATATAATGTTATAAAGTAGATTAAATTATAAGGGAGAGCACATAGAATAAGAGGAGAGGAAGCTCATGACAAAAACTGAAGTGACAACACTCATGAGCAGGGCCATAAACTTATCCGTTTGGAACCAGACAGTAAATATTTTAAAACTCTGCATAGACAATATAACGCATAGGCAGGGCTGCTCATTCTT
This sequence comes from Craseonycteris thonglongyai, assembly GCA_004027555.1. Lineage (NCBI taxonomy): Eukaryota > Metazoa > Chordata > Mammalia > Chiroptera > Craseonycteridae > Craseonycteris > Craseonycteris thonglongyai. The sequence continues at coordinate 1,969 of PVKE010002395.1, read as the reverse complement.
GAGAATAAAACTTTTTACAAAGCAGGTCAGATTTAGCTAAGGGGCCATAGTTTGAAAGCCCTTAGTCAAGAGGGTGGGAAAAGTAGAATGAATAAAAAAACAAACAAACAAACAAGCAAAACCAAGAAGTTGTGCTGTCACAGACCCAAGGAGAAGAATGCTTTAAGAGGCTAAGTGTTCTAGAATATTAAATCTATTAACAGGTGAAAGATTTTTAGATCAGTCTAACATTCTTTGTCTGATAGTGGACTTTAAACCAATTACATTACATCCAAGAATAAATTGATTACTTTTGTCTGTCCTTTATGCAAAGCTGGAAACTTAATTTTCCCTAGACCAGGGATTCCCAACCCCGTGCCCGCGGGCCCCATGAATTTGTGTGCGCCCGCCATTATTTGACTGCATCAGAAGTGTTTCATAAACACTAAGTAAAACTATCATTTATTTTTATACATTGGTTAGAATTTTAAAATATTGTTTGAGTATCTACACAGGTTTATTATATTCATTGGTATGTTTGTGCTATCGTATGTATAAGTTTGTCCCTAGCTGTCGCCTTTGTACACGTCGCGTCTTGTTTAGCCGCTGCGCTCTTTAAACTCTCCTCCCCCCAACCGGGAGACGCCAAGTTGCCGTTTTGATTGCGGTTGCTGGACTGATCGGGTCGTGACGGTTAGCTAGGATCACAGTGTTTTGATATATTTGATTTTAAATGAACTAAAAGCGAGGTAGGTAATCTATTATTATGGTGGCAATTTGATATGATATTGTAGTCCTATAACAATTTTTTTTTTAATTTTTTTAGTCCTAAAATGAGCGGACCAAATAAGAGAAAACAAACCTATAATTTTAACACAGACTGGGAGGAATCATATTGTTTCATTAATTTAAAAGGAAAATGCGTTTGCCTGTTGTGTGGCAGTAGTATTGCAGTGCCGAAAAAACAGAATGTTGAACATCACTTTCAGACAAGTCATACCACTTTTGATACAAATTATCCACTTAAATCTGAAGTAAGAAAGAAAAAAATAAATCAACTAAAATTAAGTTGAACTACTCAACAGACTGTTTTCACTAGACATGTGGAAAAATCTAAAAAGGCAACCATTGCTTCTTTCAAAATTTCTCACATGCTCGCAAAGAAGAAAAAAACTTTCCAGGATCGTGAATTGTTAAAAGAAGCATTTCTGACTGCTGCCGATTGTTTGTTTGAGGAATATTCTAACAAGTGTGAGATTATGTCAGCGATACAAGACCTACAGTTGTCAAATAACACAGTCACAAGAAGAATACATGCAATTTCAAAAGACTTGCAAACTCAGTTAAAGACTGACTTGGAAATATGTGACTGCTTCTCTCTGCAATTTGACGAGTCAACAGATATATCAGACACCGCACAGTTGGCAGTTATGGTGAGAATGAAGTTATTTAGTAACTTCACAGTAAAAGAGGAGCTGTTGCAAATATTACCAATGAAAGGACAGACGAGAGGTGAGGATATTTATAAAACTTTCAGAACTTACGCCAGGTCAATAAACATGCCTTTGCATAAGTTGCCTGCAATAACTACCGATGGGGCACCAGCAATGGTTGGTCAAAACAAAGGATTTATTGCCCTTTGCAGGAAAGATGAATCATTTTCAAACTTTATGTCCTACCACTGTATTATCCATCATGAAGCTTTGTGTTGTAAAATACTGCCCTTTGAACATGTTATGAAAATAGTCACAAAGATAATCAACTCTATTCCAGCAGCTCCATTGCAACATGGACTTTTCAAGGCCCTGTTAGAAGATACTGAAGATAAAGAACACGATCTCATCCTGCATACTGAAGTACGTTGGCTCAGTAAAGGTAAAGTTCTTACAAGATTTGTGAACTTAATTGAAGAAATAAAAACATTTATACATGATAAAAATGAAAATGATGATGAACTAACAGACTCTTGCTGGCTGGTGGATTTGGGTTT
>PVKE010002394.1:0-83579 GCA_004027555.1 Craseonycteris thonglongyai | reverse complement strand
CATATCTCACTTTGTAAGAATTTTGTTGCATTCTTGACCCCACACCACTCTGCAATTTGCTCATTACATGCTATAGTGGCCTTCTCTCTGAGCCTTGAAAATAGGCCACATGCTCCTGCCTCTGAGCAATTGTTCTTGCTGTTCCCTCTGTCTGAGATGTTTTCCTCCCACATTCTGCTTCTTATTACTCAGGCTTCAGCTGAAATGTCATCTTCTAAGATGTTTTCTGTGATGACTTTATCTAAAGTAAGCAACTTCCCAGCCTAGCACTTCCCATTACATCATCCTCTTTATTTCTATGCAGTGCTTATTACAAATGCATTTATCTTATACATTTCCTGGTTTGTTATCATCCTCTCCCCCTAGACTACAAGCTCCTAAAGGGCAAGGAATTGTCTACATTCCTTTTCACTTATCTTCAGAACAAGGCTGCCAGAAAACCATACACATATAAAGCCTTTTCCAAAAGAGAAAAGTCTGCCAATTCTGAGAAGACAGGGATCTATGCTGGGCACCAGCTTAGTGAGCCAGGCAGGGGCTGGCTTTCAGCCCCTTCTGGCCCCTTGGCCAGTTACCTTTGTTCAGTGAGCAACCTACATACCTGTGGGTACTCTTCCTGCCCAGCACCATGTAAGGTGCCTGTAGATAACAGAAACATAATATTGCCTGGATGGGTCAATCAACTTTATTGAGGTTGAATTTACTCACAATAAGATGTACCATTTTAAGTGTTCAGTTCAATGAATTTTTTGACAAATGCATGTCCCAGGCAACCACTACCACAATCAAGATATAGAAATTCCATTATCCCAAAAAGTCCCTTCATGTCCTTTTGCAGTTGTTTCTCCTCCCATACACTCTTCCAGCCTCAAGCAATCATTGAATCTTTTAATTGCATGCAGTTATGTCTTACTTCTGTGGAAAAGAATTTTAAAATGGCCTTTAAAGGGAATAAAATATCAAAATCAATAAAAGAGGGGGAATAAAGAGGAGGAAACAAGATTCAGAGGAGCAAGGCAGATATCCTAACCATAAGGGTTGATAGAGTTGTGATCGAGCTTAAAGGCCCAGGATGGGCTGCAGCCTGCTTAGAACCAAGGTAAAGAGGGAGAAGTGGTTCTTCAGTTATCATCTGAGAGGAAGAAGCATTTCCTTTCTCAGGGGAGACGAAGTTCCTATAGCCAAACATCTGAGATAGTCCTCATGTGGGTCATTAGATAGGAGTTTTTGGAGGATGCTCTGAAAGGTAAATTTGGTGAGAATTTCATAGCAAATGTAGCAGGAATATTTACTTGTCTATTTCATTTAGACAATCTTCCATAAACATTCCCGTGGCAAATATGTAAGTATCTTCCCTGAATAAGATGATATCACTGTGTTTTTTTAGAAAAGTGGGATAGTAAGCAATTTAAAATTATCTTCTCTAGCAAGGGCCTGGACTCAGGAACCCTTTACTGCCCTTATAGGCAGAGAGAGGCATTTTGTTTTGAAATCCAGGTGGGCAGGTGGGAGGGTTAATGCTCAGTTATAAAACTTAAAAGAGCCTGGCCAGGATCCCTGTCTAGATCAAAGGCCTTCTCAGCCCTGCCTAGAGCTGGGCTGTGGGAGGGAGGCGGGGTTCAGGAAGTGCCAGGATTTTCTTAAGGAATCAGTTTTGGAGCTGGGCCTACAGGAGCCAGGCCTTTGTTGAGATGCCAAACAAACTTCTACACAGTAGAACACTTGAACATGAAAGATATTGTGGGCAAGTGTCGACAGCTGCTCACCACAGCCACAGAAATTTCTTAGTAATGATCTTGGAAGACTGTATTCTAAGCCTGTTGATGAATTAGAGAGGCACTGAATCTAATGCCATCTTCCCTGCTGGTTTCGGTATCAATTTAGAAATAAGAAAAAATGGGTAAGGCAAACAGGAGCAAAAATATATATCTGTTGTTGGGAGATGTGGCTGGTGTCTGTGGGCGATTTTCCTGGTTCTGAGCCCCAGAATCAGACAGCTTTTCCCACCCATCATGGGTAATACACAGCCAGCACAGTCTTCTGTAGGAGGTGGGACAAGGATGGGCTGAGAACATGTGGTCCCTAATGGGAACTTGCACCAATGAGGAGGGGTGAGGAGACGAGAAAGGGGCCCACTCCACTTACTTTCACCTTCTAAGTTCATGTGAGATGATTTGCTCCCCTTCTTCTGGGCTATGAGAACAATGTATTCTCTATCTGCTCACATGCATTAGCCACAAAAGTGCAACTGAAGGGCTTGAAGATATGCTGTAGATTTGTTTGACATTGATCATTTAAATGTTGGTGGCTGCCTATTCCACATAGTAATTTTGGCGCAACACCTTTGGTGATTGAGGCTTGAACATGAATAGATTGTGGCACTATTTTCTTCTATTTTTCAATAAGAAGACTACACCTGCTTGTAATTTTGGCAGAGGATGTATCTATGTTGTCTAAAAGTGATATCAGCCATTAAGATCTATATTAAAAGAAAGGAGTGGGCAGGTCCAAATGTACCCTTGTTTTAACCTACTTAACACTCATTTGGTCTTTCAAGGCCGTTCTTGCCACTCCTTAATAGAAGGACTAGTAGTACAAACAGAATTTTGTAAGAGCATTAAGAATGGTGACCTTGAGATGGTTCTGCTCAGTGGTGTGCTGGTAAATGCATAAAAAGGGGCTCTCTGGAATAAAAGAAATCCTGATTTATAGTGTTTTCTATTTTCCAGTTTCTGTGGGGTAAACACCCCTTTCATGGCTGATTTTGAGCTACAAATGTGACATCACCAAACAAGGAGTTGGGAAGAGGAACTCAGTAGCATACCATTTTATAGTATTTCCAATAAATGGGTAAAATAGAACTAAATAATCTCAAGAGAATATATATAATATGTTAGTAAAATTTTAGTAAATAAAAGATTAGTAAAATAATTAGGAAGTGATACACTGAGTATTAATTTGTTTTTAATATAATTTAAGTTTGTGCAAGTTAATTTGTAAAAATGGCTGCCTTTAATGATTGACTTGCAAAATTCCTGATATTTGAGGATAAGCTCTATGAGCCAGTACATCACTGGTTTTGATTAACATAATTAAAAGCTAAGAAAAGGTCAATATTGCCATGAGGAGGAAAGGCACTAATCAATGGTCAACACTACAAAGTTAGGGTTGGATAGAACCTGAACCCTACCTACTCTTTGTGAGGAAAATGGCTTATAGTGCTTTGATGAACAATCCAGCAAACTTAGCAGGTCTACAATTTTGAGTGAATAGAGAGGATTTGCCCTTTGAAACAATGGGATAAATTCTACTTCCAGTCAATCTAGAAGGAGGAGCAATCAAACATCTCTTAGAACATATTGGCAACTTTGATGTCAACTTGAGTCTTGAGTAAGGTGACCAGATGTCCTGCTTTTGGCGGGACAGTCCTGATTTTTAACAATTTGTCCTGTGCCTTGCGGCGTTTTAAAAAAGTCCCGATTTTTGGAAAGAGTACACAACAAGCTAGGGAACGGCGGGAGATAGACCAAATTTTTCATCAAGAACCCCCTCCACCCCGGGTCAATGGTGTCCCGCTTTACCAATGTTAAAATCTGGTCACCTTAGTCTTGAGTTGTATCACTTACAGTGTTTCAGGAATGTTGTGGTTGACGAGGCCAGGGAGGACTTGTGATGCCCAGGTGGGAGGTGATAAAGGCTGAGAAAGGGAGGTGAGTAGGAGACCAGAGCTGAAGGCTGAGGAAGAGTCAGAATGGACTCTCTCCTACTTGCATCAGGCCCAAGGTCAAAGGCAAAGCATCAATAACCCCCCATAAACAAAAACCTCAAAGTGTTGTCAGCTAATTTTAAAGCAGAATTTTTAGCCTAAAGGTATTTATTAAATGAAGATGATAGTAAGAACAAACACATATTTTTTTCTTAAAAGAAACAAAATTATTTCGTGTTTGACATACGCATGTGTAGAGAATGGAAAGAAAAGAGTATTTGGAGTCAGCACATCTCTGATCAGTTTTATTACCTTGGACAAATTGCTTAACCTCTTCCAGCCTATTTCTGCCACCAGAGAACCAGGCAGAATGGGCGGAGCAGCTGTCCTGTGTTAGTGTGAGGGTCATGTGACAGGCCCTCACACTTTCTAAGCCACTAGCAACCCTTTAAAACCAATATGCTGCTTTTGCAAAATGATTAAACATTTTTTCTTGTCTTTTTAAACATCCCTCTTTCCAGTGTATACTGGACTATGAAACAAACTTGCCTGGCACTCCGCTAGCTCTCTGCTGGTCCTGAGAACAGCCATTTCTGAGAAGTTGCTTCCTCATCCCCAACATGGAAGGCCGACTAGCTGATCCTCTTTAACATTCCAAAACCCCCTTCAAAAGACAACTCACTGAATGGGAGAAGATATTCACCAATGATACATCTGATAAGGGGTTAACATCTGAAATACGTAAGGAACTCCTACAACTTAACACCAAAAAGGCAAGCAATCCAATTAAAAAATGGTCAGGGGACAGGAATAGACATTTCTCCAAAGAGAACATACAGATGGCCAATAGGCATATTGTGATGCTCAACATCACTAATCAGAGAAATGCAAATTAAAACCGCAATGAAATGCCACCTCACTGCTGTCAGACTGGCTATCGTCAATAAAGCAACAGATAGCAAGATATGAAGAAAAGGACAGGCCAGTGCACTGTGGGTGACGTTGTAAATTGCTGTAGCCATGGAGGGTTCTTACAAAATTAAAAGTATTGCTGCCTTACAATTAGCAGTTTCATGAAGAAAACAAAAACAAAAATTCAAAAAGATATATGCACCTCTATGTTTATTCCAGCATTACTAGTAATAGCCAAGATATGGTATGGAAGCAACCTAGATGTATATCAACAGATGAATAGATCTCTATATAAGATCTATTATAATATATATAATAATGTGTATATGTTATTCAGCAGCAAAAAAGAATATAATCATACAATTTGCAACAACAGAAACCTAGAGGGTATTATACTAAGTGGAATAAGTCAGACAGAGAAAGACAAATACTGTAGAATTTCACTTATATGTGGAATCTAAAAAAAAAAGACAAAGCAAAACAAACAAACAAAAACCAAAATAAATGAGAACAAGCTGATGGTTGCCAAAGGGGAGAAAGAGTGGAAGAATGGGAATTAAAAAAGGAAAAATACCGTATTTTCCGGCGTATAAGACGACCGGGCGTATAAGACGACCCCCTAATTTTACAGTTAAAACATAGGTTTAGGCCTATATTTGCTGTATAAGACTACAGCCTCGGAAGTGGGGGGGTAGTCTTATACAGCGAATATAGGCCTAAACCTATGTTTTAACTGTAAAATTAGGGGGTCGCCTTATACGCCCGGTCGTCTTATACGCCGGAAAATACGGGGGGTAAGTAAATTGTTAAAAAAAATAATAATAGTAATTTGGCAAACTGCCCCTTTTCTACACATATTGCCTATTTCCTTTATGTCATTATACTTTCTATTTTTCCATAATTATGTTCACCATCTAACATGCAACATGACTTACTTATAAAAAAAGGAAAATAAAAATATTCCCTTCACACCTGTTTTACAGCTCCTCTGCTTAAAAGCTTTATCTGTGCTTTGAGTTGAAAGCTACCTGAATTCTTTACATATCTGTGAGGCCCAATTTCCTACATGAGGACATCTTCACAGGAGTGGCATTTTCATCCTTGTAGTCAGACCTTGATGGGTGGACAAAGGGGATGGTTCTATTTTCTCCCTAGGTTTCTGAGTCAAACCAAAGAAAGAAAACAAACAAGATCCCAAACCATAGCAGGTTGTGTATCCCTTAACGTGGTAAAGACCCTGAAAAGTGACCTGGGGTTCTTCATCAGTATGGTCTATTTGTTGAGTTCAAGGTTGCTTCAGATTTAGCAGAATGTCATGCTGTTTTTCCAGCAGTCAGATAGCCAAAGAAAGCAAAACACGTTTTGTAGTTAGGACTTCTACATACAGGGTTCCAAGATAAATTCAATACCTATGTTCTGATTCATTCACATTTTACTCACTAAATAACTATTTGATATCTAAGGCGGCTTCAGAGTTTTAGTGAAAAATCTCTTCACAGTATTCTTTCCTTTGAACTCAGCAGTCATATTTTCCTAAGAATACAAATTAATAATGGCTAGTAGAGTTGTGAGTGTTTGAAATCTTGCCAAAATTCCCCTTTTCTCAACTTTAGGCTTCCTTCAAAACATCTACTGTACACATAAGTTTTTCTAAAAAAAGCATACACATGGTATATGTGTGAACCATGTGGGTATGTTCCAGGGAATGTGTCAGATACATTATATACATTGTCACTAACATTTACAACAATGTCTGAAGGTAGGTATTACTCCTCGAATTTATAGGCAAGGAAGCTCAGAAGGTTTTATGACTTGCCCAAGGCCACAGCTGACAAGACACAATGATGATATTTTATTAAACTCTCTCTGAATCTTCTTAATTTTGTTCAATTCAGCAAATATTTATTAAGTGCCACTATGTACCAGTTGCTGTCAGAAGCCTGAGGAGAAAAATAAGGAAAGACCTTGAGCTCCCAGTAAAGGGCTTATTTTTATCCTTCAGCATATGATTGGAGATGGCAGGTTAATGGGGGGATTTATGAGGTTGTACCAATTAGGATGTGTTTGTTTATAATTGACAAGAAACCCAACTCAAACTGCCTTAAACAATGAAGACACACTGTGGCCGAAAATGCTAGTTATCCCCTAATATCCTTTCTCCCCTTCTATCCAAGAGCAGAGCCCCCAATTTTTAGTTAGGCATAGGGCCTACCCAAATAAAGACATGTCTCAGCCTCACCTGAAGCTAGGTGTGGCTATATAACTAAATTCTGGCACGTAAACAGAAGCACTATGTGCATCTTCTGGGAACTGGCTTTCCCTTTTCTCTGTCTTACTGATTGGATTCAGATGTGATGGACATTGCAGCAGCCATCTTGGACTACAGGGGCATAAATTAGGTGTTAAGATGGGAGAGCGTCCAGAAGTAAGGTATACTATCCCTGGACTATCTGGCTGGACTTTTTTATATTATATTTTTAACTTGAGAAAGAAATAAACCTTTAATTTGTGTTAGTCACCATTATTTGGGGTTTTCAGTTACCTGCAACTGAACCTAACCCTAACTGCAATTCACATAGTTGGAAGTCCAGAGGTGGGGTAGGCTTCAGCGTTAGTTTGACTCAGTAGCTCAATGATAATATCAAGGAATCAGTTTTGTTCCAGATCTTTGTTTTGCCTTTGGTGTCAGTTTCATCCTAAGGCTGAAACTGTCAGTTTCACCCTCTCTTTCACGGGGCAGGATGGCTGCTAACAAAAAGATGCATTCATGTTTTCTTATCAATTTTCAGAGAGAGAGAGAGAGAGAGAGAGAGAGAGAGAGAGAGAGAGAGATCCAGAAACGCTCTCATAAAAACAACGAAGTTCCTTTCCCAGAAGCCCTCTGACATCTTCCTTTTCATTGCCCTGAACTAGGTCAAATGCAGCCCGGGGAATGCCATGCACTGATTGGCTGAGTTCCAACAGAACCAATCATGGTGGCAAGGACATGGGCTTACACTGACTGACTGGCTTGAACTATTCAGGGTCCACCAATGGAGGTGGGGTATGTTTTACGTTTTAATTTAGATAATGAAGTAATTTAGGGTTAGTACAGTGAATTCTTGGCATCCATGAATTTAACCCTCACAGGCTGTACTGTCCTTGAAGGGCCCCAGTGATCCAAAGGGCAGCATAACACCTTCCTTGTGTGGTTGCTTAAAAGGATTCAATGAAATTTGTAGCCCATCTATTTCAGGAACTAGGAAGAGGCTGGTGGGCTAGAGGGAGTCATTTTAATGATGAGTCTAAACCATGGGTCCATGGAGTCCGGGATAAATCCCTGGAACCAGTAGAGAGCTGTCAGTTCCGCCCTGTCCCAGAGCTGTGTGACTCAGAGAGGGCTACTGTCTGAGAATTTCTCCTCCAGCTGCCCCAGCCCTCTGATCCAAGGCTGCCTGAGGTGCCTCTAATTCCTAGAATTTACATTCTTTGGCATTAAAACATCTTTCTGGAAACATGGGGAAAGTGATACACTAAACCTCAACACAAATGTGTTGATTACATTAATTAGAAGCCTCCCTGCCACACCTCCTCTAACACCAGGGACACTGAGCCCTGGGCAGTAGGGCTGTAAACACAGAAAAGAGATAGATCCCAGGTTCTGGCTAATCAGAGAGAACAGGGATATCAAAATGGAGGATATCAAAATGGGGGATCTCAAAATGGGGGGCCCGAGTCCCTGAGCAGGTCAGGAGGGAGGAATAAGAATGATCAGCAGTAGAAGGGCTCCCTGTTCTCTGCATCCTCTCCAACACAGGTTGTTTCTTGTCTTTTTGATAAAGCCATTCTAACAGGTGTGAGGTGATAGCTCCTTGTGGTTGTGATCTGCATTTCCCTGATGATTAGTGATACTGAACATCTTGTGCCGCTTGGCCATCTGCATGTCCTCTTTGGAAAAATGTCTGTTCAGATCCTTTGGCCATTTTTTAATCTGATTGTTTGTATTTATGTTGTTGAGATTTATGAGTTCTTTATATATTAACCCCTTATCAGGTACATGGTTTGCAAATATCTTTTCCCATTCAGTAGTTGTCTTTTCTTTCCACTTTGTGCACTTTCCTTCATTGTGCAGGAGTGTTTTTGCTTGACGTTGGAGAGGATACAAAGAAAATGGGACGTTCGTACACTGTCGGGGGAACTAAATTGGTGCAACCACTATGAAAAACAGTACAGAGATTCCTCAACAATTAAGGCTGAAACTACCACATAATTCAGCTGTCCCACTTTTGGATATTGATCCAAAGAATACAAATAAAATCCAACACACTAATTCAAAAAGGTGTCTACTCCCCTATCATCATTGTAGCTTTATTTACAATAAGCAGGATATGGAAACAACCTAAGTGTTCCCTGAGTGCTGACTGGATAAAGAAGATGTGGTACATATATACAATGGAATAGCACCCAGCCACTAAAAAAAAGAAAAAGAAAAAAGGATGAGGTCCTGTCATTTGGGACAACACAGATGGACTTTGAGGATATTATGCTAAGTGAAATAAGTCAGACAGAAAAAGACAAATACCATATGATTTCACTCATCTGTGAAATCTAAAAAGAAAAACATATGTAGGGGCAGACAACAGATTAGTGGTTACCATAGGGGATGGAGATGGAGGGAAAGTAAAGTGGGTAAAATGGCTCAATTGCATGGTGATAGATGGAAACTAGATTTTTGGTGGTAAGCATGATGTAATACACATAGATGTTGATTTATAATGTTGCACACTTGAAACTTATATGATGCTATAAACCAATGTTGCTTCAATTTTATTTAAAGCAATCAAACAAAAAGACCCAGAAAATATCACTATTAATAAGGAAATGGCAATATTTCATTTAAAATCAAGAACAACCCAAAGATACCCAGCATTGTCAATGTTATACTGGGATGTCCCAGTTAGCACTGATTGACTGTTATTATTCACAGGTGACTATTATCTATACAGAAAATCCCCAAAAGCCTATAAACAAATTATTAGAAATAATAAAAGAGGGGATGCCGGGAAAGCTCAGCAGGTTGAGTGCTTGCCTTGCAACTAGAAGGTCTGGGGTTCAATTCTTGGTCCTGGCCCCAGCCTGTGCAAACCCATATGCTGAACTGCGGCACACCTGTAACCATGGGGATGGAGTCAAAGATTCTCCCATGCAGAAGGGCCCTTTCTGTTTCCACCCTGTGTGGCCCCACATCCTCTTGTGTGGAATAAAACTATGTCACAACTAATGATGTATAACTGTGGAGGCTGCTCTGGGCCCTCCCTCCTCTCTCTGTCTCTCTCTCTCACTTTCTCTCAAAAACAATAAAATAAATATTTTTTAAAAAGCAATAATAAAAGAGTCAAGGATGGGGAGAATAATGATCAGGAATGTAGAGACAGTAGGGGAACATCAAAGTCAAGTTCACTCATGGGCACAGTCAGTAGTTTAGTGGTTACCTGAGGATAAAGTGGGAGGGGGTGGGGGATTAGGGAGGGGGTATCAAATATATGGAAAGAGAGCTGACTCTGGGTGGTAAGCACATAATGCAATGCATAGATGATGTAATATAGAATTGTACACTTGGAGCCTATGTAATTTTTACCAATCAATGTCACCCCAATAAATTTAACAATTAAAAAAAAAATTCAAGTTCAGTAACTTCATAATTTAGTCCAGGGCTAGCCCTATACAATATCCTCCGTATGACAAAATAGTTATTTGATTCAGTGGATGTTGAGCGACAACAGCTCTATTACTTCCCATCTTGGATGTGCCAGTCGTTGCCAGAATTTCTGAAACTTTGCTTCTTACTCATCCACCTGGCTTGTGGCATGCCCACATACTCAGAGCACAGTCTTGTTAAAATGACAGGACTCCATGAGTCTCCCCCAAATGGAAAGAAACAACTAGAAAGAGGGCGTTTGTTCAGCACAGAAATCATGTCAGAGAAGGAGGAAAGCCAGAGGGAGCTAAGGTAGGTTGCCAAGTAAAAGGTCTTTTTCGTCATTTTCAACCAATTCTGAAAGCAATTCTACAGTAAATATCTTTGTCTGTAATAACTTCATTTGGGTAATAGAGTAAACTCTCAGTTAACTGGCACCCCTGGGGACTGGTAAATGGCAGATAAATGTAAGTAGACTCTCCATTAACCAGAACTCAGGCAACCGGCACTCTCAAGCAACTGGCTGATGGAGTTCCAGTTAACAGACAGTCTACTGTATCTTCCAACAGTCCATCAGCTCATTAGTCTATTTAAGCTTATCACTTAAAGCAATTAGATATGTGATATTAAATCCAAAACGGTTGGGATTTAATTTATTCTTCTGAAGTGCTATTTCTGAAATTCTTCAAAGTGTTTTATTTCACTCTTAGCTCAGTATTTCTGCAAGTGTCATCCCTGGGCCATTTTTATGCAAGTCACACGGCAGGGGAAAGGTGGTGGTGGCTGTTTTGAGTGATAAAAAAAAAAAAAAATCTCTGAGCTCTAGACAGAATCTACTGAACTAACTCTGAAATTAGGGCCTAGAAGTAAGCATTTTAAACCAGCAAGTCATGTGATTTTAATATACTCTAGGGCTTAAGCACATTGATTCCTAGAGACAGCTAGTAATAATACCTTACAGTTTGAGGGGTCTATGCTTAAAAAAGACTTTTGTCTAATAGCTCATTTGAGCCTTACCACAAGACTCAGGGAAGAATGTCAGAGTGGGTGTTTTCATTTCCATTCTGTGAAGGGGCGACCACAGTTCTGTTGAAGCCACTTGCATGAAGTCACATGCTCATAAATGGGGTAGCCTTATAACTCAGGTCTGACAGCACCAGGTTTAGTGATCCTGTCACTACCCTCAATGGTAGCAACATTAGAACTGACCAAATGTGGAACCCCATCTTGGGACGATGAAGGGAAAGCAAACAGATCTAGTCTGAGAAGCCACAGGAAGGTACATCCTTTGCAGAAAAAGGAAAAAGTATAAAAACTTGGAAGATATCAATAACCAGGATACGTAATTGTAAGGTCATTAACAGTCTAATAAAAATGTTGAATTTGTTCACACTACAAGGATAACAAAGAATTATTTTTATTACATATTTAGATTTGACCTGGTAGACTCACTGGGCTTCCAACTGGCAGATAACTGGGATTTCTCAGCCTCCATAGTCACATTCATTCGAAAGGTGCACAAGTAAGTTAAAAGAGTAGATGATTTCAGGCCAGGTCCCTTTTCCTTAAGGGAGAGCAAAGGAATATTCACTTAGCCAGGAATGATCAAGTCTTTGCAAAAGTGAGCCACGTGATCAGAAATGCAATTAAGTGAATGCCAGCTACATTCACTTTTAAAGATAATGGTGTTGAATGAAAATCTGTGTGACTCAAACTTGAGTCAGAGACATATGAGGACTTATTCATGCCCACTTTCCTTTTCTTAGCAATCCATGAAGTCCCAGTTTTATTCTGGAATTTAGTGGAGTCAATCTGAGGAACTAAGAAATTTATCTCATGAATTACAGTTTGGTTCAGTTATAATTATTAGCCAATCCAAGCCTGCTAATAATGAGACACACACAAACTGGCAGTTAGTTTCACCATAGTGTTAGGTAGATGAGTAATTCCTGCTGAACTCCTACTTACACGTGTGATGGCTAATTTTATGTGTCAAATTGGGCCAAGGGGTGCCCAGATATCTAGTTAAACATGATCTCTGAGTGTGTTTCTGAAAAAGATGAGCATGAATTAGTAGACTGAGTAAAGCAGATTGCTGACCTGAATTTGGGTGGGCAATTCCCATCTGCTGAGGAGCTGAATAGAAAAAAAGGTGGAAGGGCAAACTTGCTCTCTGCCTGGCAGTGTCTGCTGGGACCTTGGTCTTCTCCTGCACTGGAACTGGGACTTCCATCGTTGGTTTCCCTGGCTGGCAGGCCTTTGGATTTGGACTGGAACCACACTAGCTTTCCTGGGCTTCCAACTTGCAGAAAACTGGGACTTATCATAGTCACATTCAATCAAAAGGTAGACAAAAAAAGTTAAAAGAGTAGATGATTTCAGGCCAGGACTTGTTCCCTTATGGAAAGACAAGGGGTCTTATCAGGCAGATAACCTCACCAGAGCTGACCAGGAAATTTCATTTCTGCATGAGGGGGAAACTGCAGTTAGATTAAGTATCAAGTCCTGGTGGGGCTTAGCACAACTGACTCCATTTGGGGTGTTTTCCTTCTTTTTAAATTATCTATATGTCTATATTTCCCGATTGGTTTTCTCTGGAGAATCCAAAGTAATACACTAATACACCTTGTAAGCCTTTTGTTTTATTTTAACCTCAAAATCTCAGTGGCCAAATGATAGGGTCAGATGGGTCACAGTGAGCCTTGACCCTTTGCTAAGTGGATTAATGACAGAAGAGACCTGGGTCATGTGTTGGGCCCCATTTTAAATGTCACAGCTTTCTGCTCGGCTCTGCTTCCTGGGCAGCCATCTTCTGGTGTGAAAGGACATATGTGCCTGGTTCATAAGAGTAAGAAAGGCCAGGCCTTTTCGAGCATCACTTGAGGAAGCAAAAGGACAGACACTGCACAAGCTGAATCAGCCCTTTGTTAACTTGGATTCTGCATGAATTTTTATGTCACATTTAGTGCAAAATGCACATTACATTGTTGGGCTTGCACCACTGTAATGGAAACATTTTTGCTAATAGTCACTTATGGATTAATTATAGTTAATCCTGAGTTAGAATAAATCCAGGCCATTCTGGGGCAATTGGGGTACAATACGTGATTGTATTTCTCTAAGTGCTGGTCAGGTGACATATTTTTCTGTGACCCTTTTGCCTAATCTTCTCTGTGTTTTATTTTTATTTTTTGATAACCAGAAATGTACCTGTTCACCACCCCTGTGATAAATATATTCACTTGTTTTCTTGTTTTCAAAATAGATTGTGGTGGTGGTTTAATAATTCTTTGAAGCATAAGGGCTTATCAAAAACGTACAATGTGGGTAATGGGTATGCATTGTTCTATTGCACTTGAGGTGCAAAAAAAATCCCTTTATTTTTCTAGCTCAGAATCAACTCTCAGAGCCCAGCAGTAACTATTCAGGGTGGGGTCCTTCCCTCCCTGGGACGGCCAGGCCCTCAGGGCTCACTCTGTGTAGGAGGATGGGGAGAGAGGCCCCTATCACTAACCCATCTGGTTACCACAGAACACACTGCTTGCCCAAGAGCCTATAGCGGCCTCCCAAGGGCTGGCAGGCCCGAAGCTCTACTTCCTCCTCACCTCCTCCCAAGCTGAGCAGCTCGGTGTCTGTCCGTGACAACATGCCTGCCCCCGAGCCCCCTTCTAGGTCCCATCATCTCCTGAGCACTGTGTGTCCCCTTCTTAGGGAATCCACCAGCCAGAGAACCAACCACTCTCTGCCTGGCATCAAGCCTCCACAACTCCAGACACCTCATGTCCCCCAACCCCGTGTCACCTCCACCCCAGTCTCTTCCTGCCTGGGAACCACTGCTTTCCAAACAAAGGTTTGTTTCCTTGGGAACCAGGAACACAGACAGGTTGCTGGCTGCCCTTTCTGAGAGGGGTAAAGGGAAAATTCTCTTCAGTCTTTGCTGATGAGTCCGCAGGAGAAAAAAAAGTCTTCACAGAACCATCAACCATATCAAAAAGCAAGACACCAGATACTTTCTTAATAAGTCACTCTGAGTATGACACATATGTATATAGAATTATTCCTCTGTTTTTTCCTATGGTGTTGTTTAAATAATGTTACTTTTTTCCATTGTTATACTGCTTGTGTTCCCCTCCTCTCAAATATTTTGTCCCTAAAAGCTGTCAAATTTATTTCTAGAATATTCATTTTATTCAATTAGTGATTTTTCCTTCTCTCCCTGTTTTGATACGATACAATTTTCATAAAGATTTTGTTGTTATATGTTTCAAAATGTAATCGAATGCATCAATAAATTTTTTTTAAAAGATTTTGTCATTCTTGATTGTGCTTTCTTTTGGACTAATTTTATATTATTTGTCAAGTTGTATAAATTATCTTAGGGGAACTTTAATTGCCTTACATTCCCATACTAATTACAGATACGATATCTTTACAGTATTCTCTTCTGAACCAGAAGCAAGGCAAATTTTGCCATTATTTTTCCTATTATGGTGTTTTACATTTCTTTCAATAAGATAAAATTTTTTCACTCCAAGTTGAGTCAGTACTCAAGAATTTGTTTTTTGTTATTCTTATAGAATGGAATCATTTTTACTGTGTGTAATACAAAGAATAATAGCAAAAATGTGAGGATTTGTCTTATATTCCAGAGCTCTTTGTCACCTCTCACCTCTTGGGTTTTGTAAGTATGTAGTAATATTATCTCCCAAAGTTACTTTCATGATTCCTTTCCTGTGTAGAGGCCTCGTTTCCTGCCCTTCGTAGAGTGCTGTTGTCAGGACCTGAGTACCATGCTGAGTGTAATGATGGCAAAGGCACACTGCCTTTGTTTTCGCTTTGAGGAGATTCTCCATTTTATATAATATTGGCACGTAGTTTTAGCTCCTTTAATACAGAAACCCTTCTTGTTAAGATATTAAAAGTTTTCAAAAGGAATAAACGTTGATTTGATTTGAATTATTTCTTGGCATCGATTGAGATGATGAAGTCACTTTACAAAACTTTCCTATTAGCATGATGATTTCAGACCTGTCCCTTCAATGGATATCTGGGCAAGGCAGTATTACTTGAATTCAGTTCTTAACTCAAAACTAAAATAAAGAAGTAAGCAAGTAAATAAATCAACCAACCCAGTAGCTCAGAAAGGAAAGTCGCTTTCCTTTAAGAAAGAAGCTCAATTTATTTTGGGGTGTTTATTCCCAGGAAGCCCAGCACAACAGTCTTTTGAAACATACTCAGCCAATTACCTTGACCACTTCTTGGGCCCTCCTGCTCACACCTGAATCCTGTGCTGGGCCCTGAGAATGCTGCTCTCAGACAATCTTTCTTGTTTTCTATTGAGCTTCGCAACCACAGTACATTCTTTATTGTTATTCAATCACAGGGATGAAATATTGTAGTTATTGACTTGCACTATGAACCATAGCAATTTTATGTCATAAGATGACTTTCATGTCCTACTAAAAATAGGATTGGGCTTTCATTACTAGATATACATACACTGACAATTAACAGTACACAATAGTTGTTGTTTTTTTTAAGATTTATTTTATTGTTTGAGAGGAGAGAGAGACAGAAAGGGGGAGGCCCAGAGCAGTCTCCATAGTTCTACATCGTTAGTTGTGACATGGTTTCATTCCACACAGGTGGATGTGGGGCCATGCTGGGTCAGGGGGCTCCCACATGGGAGGCAAGAACATTCTCTGCTGAGCCATCTCAGCAGTTACCAGTTGCACTGCAGTTCAGCATATGGGTCTTGCATGGGCCAGGGCCAGAAATGGAACCCTGGGCCTTGAGATTGCAAGGGAAGTGCTCAACCACTGAGCTATCTTGGCATCCCCTAAACAATAATTTTTTGATAAATGGATACTGGGGGGAAATATTATAACCCTGAGTTACATAATCTTGGTTAAAAAATTATACTTGATATATTTTGGACTGTGACCAATACATTCTGTATTAGTCAGTGATGAAAATTTCTCCCTTATAAGTATTTTGTAGACGAATCACTGTTTTTTGTTTTTTTTTTACACATATGCAGTTGGCACAGACTGAAAAAAAATAACCCATAGTAAGTGAAGGTGAGACCAATTTGGCACCATCTATCAAAATTGTAAATGGACACGCCCTTTTACCCAGTGATTCCACCTGCCAGGTAGTTATTTCATATACAATAAAATGTGTGTGCAATGCATCAGGATATAAACATAGTATGTTTATAATTTATAACATTGAAAAAGCTTAGAAACATTTTAAGCATGTCTAAAAAATGGATTTGTTAAATAAGTTATGATACATCAGTGGAATCCCATGCAACTGCTAAAAAATGAGGTAGACTTACAGATCCTCATATGAAAATATGACCAATGCATATTAAGTGAAAAAACAAGATGGAGAATAATATACCCATATTTGTGTTGCTGAAAAATAGAATTAGCTTCAATACATATAGAGAAATTCTGGAAGAATACTATCTGATTATATTACCTTGAGAATATGTAAATTTCAGTACAAAAAGTACTGTTCTCACTTAAAAGTATTACAAATTCATTGTAGGAATTTTAGAAGTCATAGGAGGATATAATGAAAAAAATAAGAATTATCCAGATACAAATAAGAATTAGCCAAAAACAATTTGATGTTTTTCCTTTTGGTAGTTTTTTCACTGCATATTTATACCTTTATAAAGGTTAGGACCACGATGCTCATGTAGTTTTATAGTCAGCCTTTGTTCTCTGTATCATATCATGAGCACTTTTCTATATCATTAGTCAATAGTGAAAATATTTTTCCTGAATTATCCACTCTGTATATCATAATTCATGGCAGTTTTACCTTGACCTTTCCATTGCTTTGCATTCTGCTATAGCAGACTGAGAACAAACTTTAGAGTCAAAAGACCTACCTATAATTCACGCTTTTCTGCTGGTTAGTGTGTGATCTTGGGCAAGCTGCTCAATTGAACTTAACCACATTTTCCTCTTCAATAATATGGGTAAAACAAAAGCCAGCTTCAGTAATATGGGTAAAATAAAAACCTACATTATGATGATATTGTGAGAATTAAATGCAGTATCACAGGCAAAGCCTAGAAAGAATCTTCCCATTGCTCTAATGCAGACCCTCAGGGCCTCTCCAGGGGTCTGTTCACTCCACCTTGTCCTTATCTGAGTGACTGAGATCCTCCAGAAGGAGACCACTTCCTAAGCAATGAAGACCAGACTCAACCTGGCAAAGACTTACAATCTGGACCAAACCCACATTCCTAGTCCCATCTGCTGGTCCTGCCGTCTCGGCACCATTTCAGCCCCTTCCATTCACCTTCACATGGAAACACACACTCCAGGTACCTTATTGTCTATTGCCTTTACCTAGAATAGCCTTGATTTCCCTTATGCCTAATAAAATTCTCTCCCGGTCCAAGTCCAGAGTCAGCTTTTCTGCGAAGCCTTCCTTGGCATCCAAGAGTGAAATAACGGTTTCCTCCTCCAGCTAATCTGCACTCGTTTAGTGTGTGGTTCAAGAATCCCTTGATGCTGTGGTATAATTAATGATCACTTTGGGGATGTCTGCCCATGCCATGATTCAATTCCTTTTTTTTTTTTCAAGACCTCCCTTTTGATGCAGCAGCCCTATTTGGCCATAGCTGATTAGAACAGGGGTGACTCCTTGGGTCAACACAATTCCTTTTTCTGGAACTTTGGATTTGACGTTTAGGATGCTAGTCAGTGTTCGGGCAAGTGAGAACATGTACCTTGAAGAGTCGAGCCTGCCGTTGGTCCATCGGGGCACATAGAGGTCGAAGATGTCTGCCAAGAAGATCAGAAAGTAATGAACAGAGAACAGGCCATATCATCCCAGTGAGAGAGTGACTGAGAGGAAGGGCCTCGGTGCAGGCAGCTTTCTTGTTCCGGGTTCCAGTGCTCGAGAGCCCCGGGATTCTACAGCGGCTTTGGGCTCCAGGAAGTAACCCTATGCTTTTGAAGACAGGCACATAAATCACTATAAAATATGTGATGTTTGGTAGTAGAGACACACACCCACGGCTCTGTGGAGTACTAGGCAGTGAGGGAAGCTGCTGCGGTGGGTAGTCAGGAATGGCTGCCTTAGAAGGTGACGTTGGCTGTGCGAACACATGAGCAATGGTGTGGTGGTGGGACTACCAGCAGTTCAGTGTTGCTGGAGAGTGAAGGCATGAGGCCAGGAGGGGGCCGGCCGGGATGTGGGCAGGGGTCTGGGCGGGGCCAGCCTTGGGTGTCAGGAGAAGGGGTTTGCACTTCTTCCTGCAGTCAGTGGTTCTCAACCTTGGGTGCACATCAGAGTTTCCTAGGGAATTTAAAAAAGAAATGTGGCTGCTTCTCCCACCTAGTCCAATTAAATCAGTCTCTAGGAGTGGACGTGGGATACTAACATTTTTTAAAAATCTGTCCAACTCATAGCATGGAGAAGTTGACAGGAAACCTTGAAGTGTTTTAAGCTAGTGATAGACGTGGTTTTAGAAGCATTGGACTTGAAGAGTGTGAGGGGAAAGGCGGGGAAACTCTTGCAGTGTGGGGGTGAGAGCTGAAGCTAAACTGAGGCAGGACAAAGGTGATGGGAATGGACAAGAGAAGTTTGTGAACATCTACCTCACAGATGAAATAGTTTTGGTTTTAAGACTTAGTGACTGCAGAGGAAGGGAAGGTCATTGGGATTGCTCTGAGGGTCCTTGCTTGGTTAATGGAAAATGCCTCAGACAGGCAGGAGGGACTGTTTGGGGAAGCTGGTGAGTTCCGCTTTGGGACTTGTGGAATGGGAGGTGGTATCCCTGTTCAGGTAGAGATAAAGCGGCTGGAGAGGCCAGTCCCATGCTTTGGGGCTCCACCAGGTAGAAATAAATTGCAGTTTGACTGAAGGTTGTTTTTTATGTTTAGCATTTATTGAGAGTGTGGCCTCCCAAGAAGTCACCTTTCTAGCTTACAAAGGTGTTAATGGGTGTTAAAAGCAGGGAGTGGGCCCCACCCCAGATCATCCTGAGAGAAGGCCTGATACATATCTCCCACGGCCTTGGAGTCAGGTTTGGAGTCAGGTGGCTCCTCCAGCTTTCTAAAATGAGCAGAGCAGCTGTGCTTGGTGGGTGGCCATGCCCCAGCTCTGGCAGCCTGGGGGTGTGGGGGGCCTGTTTGTATGAGTAGGTCAGGGATCAAGCAAGAATCTGTCTCTTTGAAGAATTCCCCCCGGAGCTGAGCGTCTCTCCAGTGTGCTCTGAAAGACAGAAAAGCTCTGTCGCCAGGTGGAAGGGAAAGAAGGGGGAGCCCATGGCTGAAAAGGAACCTCAGGACAGGGTGATTTTTCCAGAAAGTCATGGTAGAGATGACACCCTGCAAGATAGGTGAGGAGACGCTGGCACTGGAAGAGTCAGAAGTAGGCCCCAAACCGGACACCTGCTGGGGGCTCGGAGTTTTGCACAAGAGTGCTGTGTAAATGCTTCCTGGGTGTGGTTTGGACTCTCTGGGGTGGTTCAAGCTGGGCTCCAAATTAGGGTCCTGCCGCCAAGGGACAGGGGGGGGGGGGGGGGGGGGGGGGGGGGGGGGGGGGTCAGGGAGGTAGGTGGGAGGAGGAGGAGAAATCCTTTCAGCTCATATTTTTAGTTAAAAAAAGACACATATATATACCAAATTTCAAAAGAGATAAATGGTTGGGGAGGAGATTGGGAGGGAATGGGTAGCAAATCACAAAATATTTCATTGTGGTTCCATCATGCTGGATTTTTTCCCCCCTCTCTGAGCTTTTCTCTGAAGCTTATGCAGAGGAAGGAGGACTGAGGAAATTAACAGTGGCCAGGTATAGACTCGCTACCTAACTGATAAACTAATCACTGACAAGCTGTAGATGCGTGATAAACCTAGGAGTTTATATTTATGAAGCATTTATCTGGGGATGCTTTTTCTACAGATACCACCATACTCCCAGAAGATACTTAATAGCAAGATTTAAAAAAGGCATTTTGACGTGTTCTTTGGGTTAATGTCCTTGATTTGCACAAGAAGTCCCCATCCTCTGCCTCTATAATGACTGTAAGTACAAGGACGCCTGGAATGGCAGTGAAAGGAATGGGGCAAGTGGGATGGGACAGAAGCAACACCTAAGGCCTGAAAAGGAGGACTTTGGGGCTGTGTCTCCTGGATTAGTGTAAATTGGAGAAAAGAAACTGTCCAAGAAGTGGCATCCGTGTGGCCATGTGTGGCCATGTGTGCATTACCCTAGGCCCAGCTGTAGCTATGCTCCAAAGCACATGCCCTGCTTGGATAGTCTCTTTTGTGATCTTGGTTGTGTTTCTTCCCAGCTGGGGAAGAAAGAACAACAACAATAAAACTGCACAGGTGGAGGAGAACCCCAGAGGTGAGGACTATGGAAGGAGAAAGGCGGAGGCAATGGGATTAATGATCTCATCCAACGTCTCCTTTTTCTTTATACTTTCCAGCTTTGTTTGTTTTTAAATTTTTGTTGACTATTCAACATGCAGCCCATTTTCTTTACTTTTATAGCTGGCAAAAGCCTTTATAATCCTCCCCCAGTGGCCAAGAGGAACCACTGGGCCTGTCCACTCGGAGTCTCTCCCTCGCCTCTAACGAAATGGGCCAGGGGACCCCAAAATACAGGCCCTAGGCCCTAGAGCCAGCTACCTCCCCCACTTCTGAGTTTCTCCTCCTCCAGCCTCTGAATCGGGGTCCTGGTGGCTTCCCTTTGCCTCTCCTCAGCGCCCTTACAGCCAGATGTCAGGGTGGAGCACACACTCAGTGCCTGCTTATACTTCAAAGCTAACTCCGGGTGGCTGGAGCAAATCCCAGGTTACTTTCCGGGTCAAGGAGAGGAATTTCCAAACATGTAGCTGACTTGGTGAATTATCTAAGGGAGATATTTATTTGGGAGAGGCCTCCACGGAAAGCTGATGGCCCTTCTTGGTATGTTCTCACTTTTCATGAATTCAGGTGCAGAGGCTAAGACACAAATCCCAACATGATGTGAGTTCAGAAAGGGGGCACATCAGTGCTTATGCTTCCATTGCCTGCAAACTGAGAGCAAATCTGCCCTTATTTGGGGGCCTAGGCATGGCCTAGGCAGTGTGTCTCTTTTGTGGCATTTCAGGTTCAGTTTACATAGCTTCTTAAAGTGGTGAAGTAGGCTATTTTGGTGACAACCTGCTAA
Organism: Craseonycteris thonglongyai; assembly: GCA_004027555.1. Taxonomy (NCBI): domain Eukaryota; kingdom Metazoa; phylum Chordata; class Mammalia; order Chiroptera; family Craseonycteridae; genus Craseonycteris; species Craseonycteris thonglongyai. The sequence goes on along the minus strand of PVKE010002394.1, from coordinate 62,097 downwards.
AGGAATGTGTGATGTGACACCAGTGAAGGCTGATGGTCTAGCCTCAGGGATTCCATTCCCTTCTTGTTCCTATGTGGTCAAATGCTTGGCAACACTATCAGGATGTCCCTTTGTTTCTGTATAAACGTTAAAGGAAACCAACATTTATTATCTAGTTCCATGCACCATGCTAAGCACTTCCTAGAGCTGTATCTATGTGGTTTAATCTCTGGAACAATTCTGAGAGCAGTGTCTGGATCCCATTTTACAGATGAGAACTCTTTAAGAGTCATTGCGTGGTGAAGCAGCTTCCCAGAAGTCTGAGTGCTAGGAGCCGGTGGGTAGCATAGGTATTCTAACGCAGCTTGACTGACGTCCAAGTCCATGTACTTTCTTTATGCCACACTACCTCCCGGCAAAGAGCAAAATCTCTTCAGGTCACGTTTGACAGAGTGAATGAGGAACTACATGAAGAAGCTTTTAAAGCTGTAATGTAAATCAAAGTATCAGTAAACCTTAGGTTTTTAGTATGATGACAGGGAAATTAAAAGGGGTCAATTAAAATCTCACAGATTCAAAACACATGGCTCAGGAATCCCCAAAATGAGAACTCTAAATAGGAACACAGATTGCAGCCTCGTCATCCTGAGGTAAGATGCTCCTGAGACCAAGTTTGGCTGCAGATTCTAAGCTGGTTAATAGGTATGTGCACACTGCCAGAATGGCTTCGGAATGCGAGTGGGTATGATGACCACGATTTTAAAGAGGGCTATTAGTATAAGGTGACCAGATTTTAACATTGGTAAAGAGGGACACCATTGACCGGGGGGGAGGGGGTTCTTGATGAAAAATTTGGTCTATCTCCCGCCGTTCTCTAGCTTGTTGTGCATTCTTTCCAAAAATTGGGACTTTTTTAAAATGCCGCGGGATGTGGGACAAATTGTTAAAAATCAGGACTGTCCCGCCAAAAGCGGGACGTCTGGTCACCCTATATTAGTAATGATAATATGGATCTCCGATTGATTCAAACAGATTTCAAAACGGAATCCACAACTGCTCTACGACGTGCTTGTGTGATGGACAAAGACAGAGACATCAGCTTCCTTGTTCTGTGACAGGCACTTTACCTCATTTCATTCAAGTCAGCCCAACAGGCCTCAGGCTTTGGAGACCTAGCTCACTCTCCCCATTCGAGTCAGGCCAAGTTGTAACAGGCCTTCGAGGGCTTGACAAAGTCACAGCCTTCCAGAGGAAACGTGAATGCCTCACAGAGGCTGCAGTAATCCCTGCCTCTGACTGTGTGGGAAGGGACAGGAACGCAGCAACGGCCTTTGAACTCCCCTCACATCAGCCCAGGTTTTCTGGATGGGTTGGCTTCAGTGCTTTGGGTTCTGCAATGAGCTAAACAGAAACACAGCTGCCCTGTTGACTCAAACGATATTTGTCTACTGGCAGAGTCCTCTGATGGCAGATGCCACAGAAACAGAAAATACAACCAATGTCTTCTTTCCATAGTCTAGCCCTTTGGGATAAAATGGTTTTCCTATTTGACTCCATTTTTCATGTGGGTTTACTCCAGGTGGAGAATACGCTAGAGACATTCAAGCACTTGGCTGAGACACTTGGAGGCTGGGGTTGTGAACAGAATGTGCAGCCTCCTTCAGGGGGAGAGAGGTGCAGTCACAGAATCTGAGCGCTTGAGGGACGTTGGAGATAATCTGTGGAGGGCAGCCTCTAAAATACCTCCCAGTGTTCCTTGCTTTCCTGGTATTCTTGCCCTTATGTATTCCCCTTCCTTGGGTGTGGACTGGATTTAGCGAGTCACTTCTGAGGGACAGAATACAGCAAAAGTGATGGGATGGCACACAGACTTGGACTTTCATTTTGCCTGCCCTCTTACTCAGGCTGAAGAGGGCCCACGGCCATGTTGTGAGATGCTCTATGGAGAGACCCCCAGCTCTCCCATGTGAGGGAGGCCCCTGGCCAAGTGGGAGGAACGGAGGCTTTAATACCAAGTGAAACTCTTCTAAGATTCAAAGGGGACTGAACACTAACAACTACCACTTGAGTGAGCTACAAAGTGGATCCTCCCCTCATTGAATCCTAAACTGACAACTTCATTTGCAGCCTGTGAAATAGTAAGTTTGTGCTTTAAGCCACTAAGGTTTGGGTTAATTTGTCATGTCACCTTAGGTAACTAATACTTCATCCAATCCAACCTCTGTATTCTCCGTGAACTGATGGAGACCTGGAGGGGTTTGGTTCTCAGCCTGGGCTCCCACCAGCTCAGACGGACAAGAAGCGAGGCCCCTGAATTCCTAGGCAGGGCTATCTCACCAATTGATAATGCGCTTCTGCAATTTGGCGTTATAAAAGTTTGACCTTACATGGCCTAGCCTAACACCTCTTTAAATGAGCCCATACTTCTTCCTAATCGGATATCTTCATTTCCAGCTGGCCAGGAGAGCACAGGGCTGAGGCTGGAGGGCTCATCTGGAAGCTGATCCCTCCTTCCCACACCCCGGGCAGAGCTCCCCGCTCCCAGCGAAACCCCATTCCAAGCACTGGCTTCCTCTTCCACTCTGAGAAACCTTGACATTCCTAAATCTCCCTAGATAGAGATTCATGTATTTTACAGCCCCTCTCTCTCCTGCTCTAATTTAGAGCTAACTGTCCTGTTCATTCTTAGTGGAAACTAGCAGCGGTCTCTCCCCACCCCCATTCTCCTCAAGTCACAGATACATATTGTGTGCAGCTATCAGCCCTCAGCCCTCTGAGGGGAGGAGACCAGGTGGCTCTGGGGGCTGCAGGGCAGGCCCTGCAGCACAGAGTTCAGTGTCTGGACAGAGGATGGAGAGGGTGAGGTGGGGTGAGCCTGCGTGAAGCTGAGAGCAGCGAGTGGGGCTGAACCAGGCGAGTCTGGGTCAAGGTAGAGGTGAAGACAAACAAGGAGTCTTTGCTGGGTGAGAGACCAACCTGCATTGTGCACTTTGGGTAGGGGCCGTGGTGTAAGGGTCAAACCCACATTGAGAGGCAGGAGGATCTTGGAGTTTAGGAGGCAGGACAGCTACTGGCATAAAAGGCCAAGGCCAAGCAGGGAGGTCAGGGACTCAGGCCTCAAACTCAAGTATTAGCATCAAGTGGACCTTGATGATACTCAATACTTCGCCTTGACACTCAAATAGCTGTCTGCCCAGGATGACTGTTTATGCCCAGTTACAGCAGGAGCCAACCCCAGGGCATGACCATCCTTCATTCTCAGCAACTTCCCACCTCATATGAAGTGCTCCCACACGCAGAGAAAGGAGGAAGCAGGGTCAGGTTGTTTGCCTTTCACGCTCCACAAACTGGCTCCCCAGTGGCCTGTGGGGTAAGGGTGGCATGCCAGGAAGGGGAGGTGGTGGGTTGTGGTGTGGTGAGCTGGGTGCTTTCCCTGTCTCCTGGAACATCTGTGTCTTGTAATGATAGAGAAAGAGGGAGGAGGTCTCAGAAGACAGCTGCTCCTTAAGATTCCAGACAAATCCACAGAAATCTTCTTAGACTCTGAAGAGGTCAGCAAGTAGGTGAGATCATCTCCATTTTCCTGCCACCTGGTGGATGTTCCAGCTAATTTATAGACCATTTCTAAGCCTCTGACTGAAACGAACTTTGTATAAAAAGCAGCAAGGGTCACAAAATGGCAGCCAGACGGATTCTGCCCTCCGGTAAATTTTGTTTGATCAGCTCAATATTTAAAAAAAAAAAAAAAAAAAAAAAAAAATTAGAGCCACTGAAAAATCAGGACACTTCACTCACACCCAGAGTTTTCTGGCTTCTCTGGTCACTTTAGGCCTCATTCCCTTAGGGTATCATGGCATGGAGGGAGGCAGTCGCCTTTAGACAGAGCAAGCTCCTGCTGGATCCAGGCCTTCAAGGTCCCCACTCCCATGACCCAGGCACCAGCACTTGAACCCTGTCCGTTTTACTCATTTTCCTTACCTTCTTGACCCCTGTAGGCACCTGAGATTTTAACCCCTGGAACTGAAGGATTGACTTGGTCCAGAAGAGGATACAGGCATCATAATAGTACAAATATCTCAATTCTGATGCTTCAAATACAGTTTTGCTACCTGGGAAATAATTTTCATGATCTCCCTAATTACACATCTATTTCATTCTGTTCGTTTTTTCTGTGTTGTACTTTCAAGAGCTCTCATAATAGAAATTGTCTGAAAGAGCCAACTACACTTATATAATTAGCATAATGATATTGGTCAAGATTAATTAGCTTTGCACAAACATCAAAGGAACAGAGAGAACCATTTCTCATTAACCGAACGAGGTCATACAGTATAGATTATATCCGGAGATGTTAGTTTGGTCAAGACTAATCTGTTCTGATTAAAATAGAAGCAAAGTAGCTGAATTACAATAACAGAGCAGCTGTTGAGCTCACTGTCGATTTCATCGGGAGACAAGGGAGTGGGGTTACTGATGATGATTTCTGGGTCTCATCCAGGAAGAGGCACATAGTAGAGTAACTTTTCTGTCCAGTGTCAAATCGTTAGCTACTCAAATGAATACTCCTTGTTAACTTGCTAAATTGTATTACTTGCTTCTGCTCTACATTGTGTTTTTAATATGCACTTTCTTTGATCGCACTGAACCCTCACTACACAAAACAAATCCCTACACACACGGTTTAGGATGTTCTAATGTAATTTGAAAATGTGCTTCTCAAAAAGATTGCTCGGAACCACTGAATTCTAGTTTCTAGTTTGGCTTCCTTGCTCTTTGGCTCTATAATATTGAGCAGGTGACTTCCTCCTGGGGCCCCCACTTTCCAAGTCTCTCATTCTCTGGGAATCATGGACACAGTGCTTGAGCTCTGGTCTCTAACACAGGCCCTTTTTATTAAGGCTGAGGCATAGGAAGAGAGCTGATGAGAGGATGTGGCTTGGCAGGCCCATGACCAGTACTGAGCTCTCCTAGTCACATCCGTCTTCGGAGAACTCTCCTGACTTGTGGGGCTGTAGTTTATGGAGGATCACACGAGGAAAGGTAGTTAGATGGATTTTTAAAATAACCGTAGGTAGTGAAGTGTAAGAAAAGAACATCAATCAATACAGTATTTCTCATTCGAATGAGAAACTGGGTTTAAAAAGGATTTAACTGTGAAGCTGTAACTTATTTTGTTATGCAGACATATACCTTATGGCGATTGCTATGGGTAGGCAACTGGTTCTACGGCCTGATTAACCACTCAAGCCTTCCCTTCCCAAGGAAAGGAATGCAATCCACTTCCACTTGCTGTTCTGGTGCCCTGCTTCAATTTATCTAGTAGGCACGTACGTAAGGAGCCCACTGCAATGCAGGGACCCTGCCTAATCCATATTGATACAGAACAGTGCCCCGCTCTCAAGTTGAAGTTTTCTCCATGTACCGTCTCTCCTACCTGCCTAGGCAGGGGCTGTGCATGTGTGTGCTTGTGTGTGTGTGTGCAAGAGAGAGAGAGAGAGAGAGAGAGAGAGAGAGAGAGAGAGAGAGAGAGAGAGACGGGCAAGCACACAGAAGACAAAACATTCCGCCTATGTGAAGGCCTCTGAAACGGTGACATAGCACAGGTGGTTATGTGAACCCATACTTCACACTCTCATTTTGCTGGAGTGCAAGAGTTTTCTCTTTAACTTCACCCCCAACATCTGGTGTTTAATCTTGTTTTGTTTTCAATTAGATGTGAACTTGAGATTTTTCTTTTTCTTTTTTGGAAGATATCAAGGGATCTGTGCACCGTGGAAAGTGAGAGGCTTAAACTCCTCCTGCTTTCCCTGCCATTCTTGTTATCTTCTCCCATTCCCAGCATGAAGGTTACTTCCAACTGAGCCGAAGTTAAAGTGCTCAGTTTACTGTTTTCTTTGAAGTAATCCATACATTGTGAGATGTGCAGTTTTGAGGGGATGGGGGACTCAAAATAAACAAGTAGAGAAGCTTGGGGGACTCCCCCGGCCACTACCCAGTGTCCATTAGCCGGCCTGCCCGGGGGGTGGGGGGGGTGGAGGTGGGGGCAAGTGCAAACGCCAGGCCCAGCTGCAGCAGAAAGCCATGCTTCTTCCTCTTCTTTCCTTCTTAAAACAGCCTTTTCCTGACCAAGAACTCAGAGAGGGTGGGACATGTGTTCTCTCTCCTCATTAAAAAAACAAACACACACTCTGCACCTCCAGCGGCTCCATGGGGGGTCATCACAGCCTCCCTCATGGGCCTTGTGCATTGAAGAGCTTCTCACATCCCAGCCCAGTCCAGTTTCCAGGAGACCCAGCCCCCACCCCCAGGCCTTGGTGGGGAACCCCTCCCCATTTAAAGAGTGGAATGTTGCTGAGCCCCCAGGACTAGCTCTCTGTCACTCTGGGGACATTTTCTTTGAATGCAGTCCAGTGTCTGAGATTCCCACGTCCTGAGAAGCTGCTCTCTGTCCAATGGAACATTCTGTTGCCGTTAGCTGTGAGCCAGGCTTATTTTGTTCCTTTCATTAGGAAATGTTTCCATCAGGGGCCTGATGAGTTGAAAAGGCTCCATGCTCAGAAAGTGGGTGGCTTTGTCTCCTCCCCTTCCGTGACCTCTGGCAGGACTTCTTTTTGAGGCTCCAGACAAGACATAATTGGGAGAAATGCTTAGAGCTGCAATGATAAAATTTTGGGATTTGCAAGGAAAGTACTAGCCAGGCTGCTTGGATATATTAAAATGTCATCTCTGTATTTTGGACGTGACTAGCTTGTTTAGTTAATGCTCAAGAGAAAATTTGATTTTTTTTTTTTTTTTTTTGGTCCAGGGAGAGAAGCAGAAGGAGAAAACAGGCATGTGGACAGCTGACAATGTTCCAGCCACTTTGTCACAAAGAGCTAAATCTACCATTGTTAGATTTAAAAATCATCAGCCAATTCAAGTCCCCTTGGAAGTAATGGGGGACTCCAGCAGAGGTGGCCAAAGCCCCCTCAATGTGGAGGCAGGAGGCTAAGTTCTATTCTGTTAACTCGGTTCTTAGGAATGAAGGCAGAGCTTCTTAACATTTGTTACTAACTACGTGTCAGGCACTGGGTGTGCTGCTTTTGTATGTCCTGTTTAATTTAATCCTACAGCAACTTGGAAAATAGGTATTATTACTACTGTGTGTGTATGGATGTATCTCATTTATTTTTATTTACATTCACATCCCTCACATCCTTACTTGATCAGGTTGCTGCTCAAATGTTTTGTTTGACAAGATTTCCTGTCCCTCTTTCCATAACCACAGCACGTTTACAATTCCTCGGAAGCTGTTACCTTCTGGGTGAATGCCTCCGACGTGATAATTCTCTCCTCAACTACATTTGGTTTAGAATCTGTCTTACTGAGTTTTTTTCTTTTTTCTTTTAGTGGTTATATTTTTTCATAATTTGTAATTTCATATCCACCTGAGTTTATTTCATTTCTGCCTGTTTTAATGGCATCATACATCATATATCAGTTTTAAGGATATAATGCCTTTGTCTCTTCAAGGGTTCTAAATGTACATGTGTTCAAGTCTTTTTTTGGGATTCTTTTTATAATATTTTGGGTTTTATTCCTGAAAAAAAACTCATATTCTAATTATTGACTTTATTGGTGGTCTTTCTTGGCATAAGATTGCTTTGTGCATTTTCAAGCTGGGTTTACAGGATTGTCATGCTATGTGAGAGGCATCTCCCCTGTCTGTCTGTCTCTCTGCACTCCTTTCTGGGGTTTGGGTTCTCGAGGTTCTAAGCTAAACCCCTGACAGTATGGGCAGGAGGTCTCCCAGCTTTTCTGCAGTAGTCACGTGGCCCTGCCCTGGCCTCTGGCTGTGAGCATGACTCTACTCCACGTGACTCCCCTGCAGTATTTGCCCTGGTGCTGTACTTTTATCTGCAGAAGTCAGACTCACAGCTCCTACTATACGTCCCACAGACCAGCCTCTACTTATCATTTTACATTTTAATTCTATTCTAGGACCACGAACATATGTATCTCCATTTTGAGTGTGGCTATGACTCTTAAAATTCTCTTTTACATGTTATATATATCATTGCTATGTATTAGAGCAGAGGGGGCTTCCAAGAATTCACTTACAATGACATTGAACTGGTGAATAGGAATAGGAACTGGGAAAAATATTTATAGTGAGATAGAACTGGGAGGTGAAAAATAAACAGTGAGGTATAGGTTGGAAGAGTAAAGAAGCTGAAGAAATGATGAGTTCAAGTATCACTGGTGAGCTGATGTGCAGGAATCTCAGTTATTAAAATAGAAAGCAAAGCCATAAAATTTAGAGTTCGGTTGAATGGTCATGACTTCCCAGGTTCTCCCTCCCTTTCCTTCTTGCTTCTCTAAACTCCTCTCCCTTACCCCCTTCCACATGGGTGATATCCCCTCGGGTGATCAACCATTTTGGTTTACCTAGGACTGGCCTGGTTTTAGCACTGAAAGCCCTGCTTCCTAGGAAGGCTTCCGTTCCTAGGAATTCTGGGATGGTCGGCCACCTTGACTTCCTACCTTTCACTTTGTGAGCTAACAGAAGACCTTTACCTCCAAAATTACCTTTACTAAGGGATGAGCTTGAGAGACAATAATGAGGGGGAAGAAGCACCAGTAAGCCACGGGCCACTGCAGTCTTCGCTTGGGTGGAGAAGCTACAGCCCAAGAGTACCTTTCACTTTGAATTTAGTAGAAATAGAGACTAGAAAGGGCCCTTTGGAGTATGTGATTCTCAGAATTTACTTGCTTGAGAAATTTGAACAAGTGATGCAAATGGTGTCTATAATTCTTTATATATTAGATTCAGACATTACTTGCTTATAGAGAAGGACGTCATATAGATATTATTTTATTTGATCTCTCTATAGTCTTCTCAAGTTCAATAGGCCATGCTGTCATTATTTAAGCATGCTGTATGAGGTAGCATTCAGTTCCACTGACTCTACATTCATGACCAGTGATAGAGACCATACATCATTTCATTATATTCAAAGTATGTTTGTCTTAGGAAAGCAATGGTTATTTCTGTGGCTACCATCCCCACAGGTAAGCATAATGCCCCCAAGGTTGACCTTGACAGTCCGCAGTCATTGCTAACACAACACTAATTTTGTTTGGATGGTGGAGGTCTGTGGTGTGTAGCAGCAATATTCCTTGACTCCAGGAATGAATTAAGATGGATAAAGTCAATGCAGCCACGGTTATATTATTTCTCTTTGTAGAATTTCCCAATCCTTGCTGCTAGGAGCGAAATGTTACCAGCTGGGACCAATGAGACATAAAATGAAAGTTGGCTGGAAGTTTTCCAGGAAATGTTTTGCTTGTCTGATAAAAAGGACAAACTTGAAGGAAAGAAGCTGCCATCCATTTCCCCCTTCTTCCTATCTGGAAGATAGATGTGATGCCTGGAACTGAGGTAGTTGCATTAAGTTAGCTCATGAAGCAATTAGCATGGTGATGAAGAGCAATATACCTAGTAAGTCAGAGTGAGAAAGAGAGAAAGCTGCCAGACCACCCTGTACCTCTGGACTTCTCACTTAATAAAAACAAATTTCCTTATCACTAAGCCACTGTTGACACATATCCCTTTTACTTGCAACAACAACCAAAAAACCAAAAACAAAACAAAACAAAAACAAAACAATTTCATACTAAAAGCAAGGTAAATAAGGCATCATAATGGTACACAGCCATGAAAATGGGGATACATGTTGCCAGACTTGTCATGTGTTTTGGTGGGTTTTATTTTATTCCAGAGCTCTTTAAGTGATGGTTAGATGTGCAATGGAAATTTAGTTGGCATGAAATAGGAAAGATACTCTTCTTGTTCCCTCAGTGCTCAATTATTACTAAGTATAAAGAAAACTTGCAACCGTGTGCTCTCATCATAGTGGCTATGAGGGATAAAATATATGACTTGACAGGTAAATGTTACCAGTCGAAAACCCTTTTGTGCATCTTGGAAACATTGTCTCACCTATGCTATATTGTTTGGGAGCAAAAGAAAATAGGCTGAGGACAAGCAGAGGTGCCAGGGAAATGGGTTTGCTGGGGGCCACACTAGATCCACTGCAAGAACAAGAGAATTGCCTACAGTGGGTTGGGAGTTGTACCCCTGAGCCAGCTCCCAACTAAAGAACTAAGAAGAGGATTTAGCCAGTGTTGAAATGGACAATGAACCCAATGCAAGACCTTCCAAATAACCTCTCTGTTGGTAGGAGGACAGATCTTACTTTGGTCAAGGCCGAGTGAAGAGGTAAAAATTATGTGGAGAAATGCTATAGAACAAGGTAAAGGGAACATCATCTCAAACACTCAAGGGAAGAACATGCCACAGAAATAATTTACTGCAGAAACCAGAAGATGTGGGGAATGGTGTGGCATCCTTAATAAAAATAAGGTAGCGAGGAAGAAAATATACTAACAGAAATCCAAAGACGCAAATACCTATGTGAAGAATGAACCACAAGACTGAGTGCAATAGTGCCCCCTTATCCACAGTTTTGCTTTCCATGGTTTCAGTTACCTGTGGTCAACTGTGATCTGAAAATATTAAATGGAAAATTCTAGAAACAAATAATTTATAACTTTTAAATTATGCACCACTCTGAGTAGTGTAATGAAATCTCGCAATGTCTCTCTCCATCTTGCCCAGGACGGGAATCATCCCTGTGTTCATTGTATCCACGCTCTGAACTCTACCTGCCCATCAGTCATTTAGTAGCTGTCTTGGTGATCAGATCGACCATTGTGGTATTGCAGTGCTGGTGTGTGGGTAACCCTTATTGTACTTAATAATGGCCCCAAGCCATTCACATAACTTTTATTACAGCACATTGTTCTAATTGTTCTAGTTTTAGCTATTGTCATTAATCTTCTACTGTGCCTAATTTATAAATTAAACTTTATCACAAGTGTGTATGCATAGGAAAAAACATAGTACACATAGGGTTCAGTACTCTTGGTTTCAGGCATCTACTGGGCATCTCGGAACGTAGCCCTCATAGACAAGGGGGGACTACTGTCCCCTTACCCTCTGAGTACCTACCATGGGCACTGCACCAGAAGTATTAAAAAGCATAGTATATAAAATAAAAATTATTATAATCCTATTATCCAGACAAAAACCATTACTATTTAATGTTCTTCCAAGCATTTTTTTTTCATTTGAAAAATAGATAAATACATAATTTTAGAAGAGTGCTATTTTATAGCATACCATTTCACCTAAAAATATGTTTTGGGCATTTTTTTTTCCACCTTGGGCATTTTTTATAGAACAGTAACTCTAAATCTACATGTTAAAAATGGGCATGTAGTATCATATTATATAAAATCACTATTAATGTACCCAGTCCCCTTTCTTGGGCATCTTACTTCAAAAGTTTCACTATTATAAACAACACAACAATGAGCATCTTTGTATGTATATTTTGGAGTGGTTATTACCTCTATAGGGTACATGTCTCACTTCTCAAATTCTGACACTATTATTTGTCTTATGGGAAACAATATGTTTTGGCAACTCTTCCTGTGGCCTGTCCTGTCAGTTTCGTATGTGCCCTCCTGATTCACTTCTTGTACATTCACACTGTCAACATTTACTGAGAGTATATTATGTGCCAGCCACTGTACCAGATTATGGGGGAGCAGATGTGGATGGGTTCGGGTTTTATTAAGAATGGAGGAGAAACTATCATCTATTGAAATCTGAGTCTGTGTCAAGCACTAGACAGGATTCTCTATCTCATTTATTCTTCATTAAAAAACAACAACACACCAATCCTGTACAGTGGCTAGTCAATGAAAAAACAGAAGATCAGAAAGGTTGAGTAGCTTGTCCAAAATCATACAGTTAGTAAGTGTAAAGCTGGAATTCAAACCCAGGTCTGTCTGATTTCTGTCACCCACAGTCTAAGAAGAGAGATGTGAAAAACGTGATAAAACCAAGCTGTAAGTGCTTTGCAGAATCTGAACAAAGGAATGTACACGTTTAGGTGCAGCAACAGCCGTGGTCAACGGAGAGCTTTTCAGCAGCCCGGGGTGAAGAATTTGCTGCACTCTGCAAGCTTCAGGGGGCGCCCGGGAAGCCAGGATGCCTCCCAGCTGGGATGCTGGGGGAGAGTCGGAGGCTATTTCTAAACAGTCCCTGTTTAGAGCAGCTGAAACCAGCAGGTATAATGCAGGGTCCTGGGAAGATCAGGACAGCAGTCAGAGAGCAGGCAGCCATTTGAAAGAAGAGCTCAGAGGATGGCAACAAACTGCTGGGAGGTGTTAGGCTGGTGGAGGGGCCCCCCTGAGTGGCCCCACACCCCAACACGAGCCGACTCTTGGGGTAAGCACACACTTCACTGGAGACCGGGCATGGAGGAGCCTGGGAACATTGCTTACCAGGCACTGGACTGCAACAGCTGATTAAGCTTGGACAGTTTGTAACTCAGAATCTGCTGAGGGCTTTAGCTTTGCCTGGACAAGATCCACAAAGCTGACCAGGCAGCACTCATGAGGGCAGGACATAAGTCCTTCCCAGATTGACAGGCCTCAGCTTGTTCCTTCCCTTTCTAGAAGACCTGAAGTGCAGTGTGCGTGTGCTGGGAGTGTGCCTATGGAATTCGTGCCTCCATCCCTCCTTTCCTCGCACGTGCTCCAAATGGCCTCCTTGTCCTGTGGTTGGACCCCGACCCCTACCCCACTGAAGGGATCATGGCAGAATATTGTGACTTCCCAGCCTATGTTATGCCCCCTTCCTTTTGCAAATGAGATCAGGAAGGGAAGAAACACCAGTAGAAAAAGCAAATAAAGTTGGAGCTGCTCCCAGATGAGTGGGAGGAGGGGAATGTCTTTCCTCTCGGGGATGTTCTGTGGGGTACACAATTCAAAGACCACTGCCGTAGCTGGAAGAGCCCTGAATGGAGAGTCAACATGCAGGTCCTGATCCAGGCTCTGCCACTTAGACAGACTGGCTTTTGATGAGTCACTGAATCTCACTTGGACTTCGTTGTTTTGTTTTGTTTTTTTCATCTGTGAAGATAGGAATCCTTGTCTACTTCAGAGGTGGTTGTGAACATCACGGGCAGCCATGTGGGTAGAAGCAGCTGTAAAATGCCACACGAATGAGAAATGCTCCTCTCCTTGGCTTCACGTTTGTGTAGCCCTGTGACGTCTTCATCCCTGGGCTAGGGGACAAAGCCACACCTCTTGGGACCCAAACAGTGTGGTCTGCTTACTTTTGTGGTTTCTAAAGGGAAATGGTCATTTTGAAGGTAGAATTCTTTGGGTTGTTCTCCCCTCCATGTTGTTGTCCTTGGATCACCCTTTGTGCTTTTCTCTGACAGACACACAGTCGCACTTCTGGGTCTCCATCCCCCACCCCATGAGACTCACCTGGGCCACAGTGTCTTCCGGAGCAGGTGCACCATGTGTGCCAGCTGATTTTGTCACTTAGATTTATGACTGTCTGGGAAAGCCATTTCAGCCGAGAATGACAAGGCCATGCCCCCTCCTTCCCTAAGAGTTGTATCAGAACAGCTACCGTTCTGGTGGCTCTCCTGTTCTATTCTACGCTGCAGCACCACACACGGTGGAAGTAGTCTGAGGTAGTGACAACACACCGCTCCAGGCCTCCCACCAGCGCAGCCAGCGATCTTGGGAATGAAGGTGGTGGGAACAGTGGTTTATTGGTGGGATTCATCAGAGGGGACCACATCAGTTTCTCACAGTTGGGGAAGCTGGGATGGCTCAGCGGGTTAAGTGCTGACCCATATGTTGAACTGGGGTGTGCTTTCCATGCAGGAGGCCCCCCATTAGGTTCTTGCCAGGGCGAGCTTTCCATGTGTGGGAGGCCCCTGGTTTAGCTCCCAGCTTGTGAGGGTGTGCCTCTCATGTGGGAGGGCCCCGGCCCAGTTCCCGTGCTGTGTGGTCCTGATCCACCTGTGTGGAACAAAACCATGTCAAAAACATACAACTATGGAGACGGCTCTGGGCTCTCCCCCTTCCCTCTGCCTCTGTCTCTGTCTGTCTCTGTCTTTCTCTCTCTCTCTCAAAAACAATAAAATAATTCTTAAAAGAATTTCTCGAAGTCTTGGGCTAGATTAAATAGTGGGGTCGATTTTGAGAGCAGTTAGTAGGCTATGGTGCCCACACTGTTCTGAGCTGCTCAGCTAAGGCATTCCGTCTATTGCATGACATTCAGGGTGGGCTTTGAGACTGACTTGGGTGATGTGAGTTGCAGCTCCATGTTCCCAGATAGTCACCAACTGCATACCCAAAGTACATGGGTGTGGGTATTGTATTAAATTGGATAGAATTTGGCTTCTGGGTAGGAACTCATCTGGTATTATTGTGATTACTACAAATAAAGTGGTTTTAGGCCCATATCAATAGTCATCCCTTAAGAGAGAGTGAGTTGGCCCCCCTGAAGGGTCAGTGGTTTGAATGACCCAATACAGGCAGGGTAAAAATTGTATTTCACATGGGGGCAATAATCCTGTCTCATACCCTATCAACCAACAGAGCTTAATTGAGCAGCTGCTCACTCATAAGACAGCTACTTCTTCCTTTTGCACCTGTTTTGACCTTTCCCACAGGTTCATAACCTACTTGAATTTGGTGGAGCCATAGAGACTCTTTCTGCACAGCCCATCTTTTTTAAAAAGATATATTTTTATTGCTTTTGACAGAGAGGAGGGTGGGGACAGAGAGAGACAGAGAGCAGTCTCCATAATTGAACGTCATTAGCTTTTGATATAGTTTCACTCCACTGGTGGGCGCAGGTCTACACAGGGCAGGAGCTGGGCTGGGGCCTCCTGCATGGGAGACACACCCTTGTGAGTTGGGAGCTGAACCAGGGGTCTCCAACATGTGGGAAGCTTGCCCTAGCAAGAACTGAACTGGGGGTCTCCCAGCATGCCCAGGGAGGGAGCTGCACTGGGGGCCTCCCACATGGGAAGCTTGCCTGGGGAGGACTGAACGGGGGCCACACCCCAGTTCAGTATATGGGTCTGCATGGGCCGGGGTCAGGATTTGATCCTTGGACCCCGGGGCTGCAAGATGAGCTCTCCACCCGCTGAGCTATCCTGGCATCCTGCACAGCCAATCTCTGCATTTTCTTTTGAGGGACATAGTCCAGCAGAAATCAAGAGTGAGTCAGGTAGGAGAGAGGCCACTAGCAGAGAGTTCCAGCCCTGAGATTCCTGGCAGCAAGATCCACTCTTCTTGCCAGAGGGGCACTTGAGGCTTTCACTGTTTGGCCTCTTCCCACGCTCAGATCTGTTCTTTGATGTTCCTCTAAAATGTGCTCATCCTCAGGGCCAGACTTCAGGACTTTGGCGTTCCCCCAGAGCGTGGCATAGGCAGAGATGCTGCTTTGCCTCTTCCACTCTCTCCACTCCTGTGGACCATCCCTGTGTCTTTGCACAGTGGCGAGAAGAAGTCACACGTCCTCCTAGTAGCTCTTATCCCCTCGTCTTCACAGGCAGGGCTTCCTGTCCCCCAGCTTGCAGGCGTGTGCGTGGTGTTACCTGACCACACGGGTCCCAGAGGAGCATCCTGACCCCTGGGCCATCAGCTTTCCAGCTGAAGGCCAGAGAAGTCATAGACAAATGGGTACAAATGTGTTTTGTGCCTACATCCAACATTTCATTCTGATCCCTGGCTGCGCACCATGAAGGGGACAGAGAGCGTATGGGAAAATAGAAATCTCAATTGGTTGATTGGTTTTAACTTCCCCACCAGACCTTTTAGCAGAGCTATTCCTTTCCTGTTTTCTCCTTTCATTTTCTTTATCCAACCTCGTTTTAGTGAGCTAATTGACCATGACAGGCACAAAAAGCTGCAGCCACGGGAAGGAGACATAGGATCCTGGATCATCTGCGAACTGGACCGCAGGCTTCTGCACGGATTGTACATGTATGATGGGACCCTTCCCTGATTATAACTCATAACTCATCTCCTCCACAACATACAGGGCCGACCCCCCCAGGGCAGAAGTGCAGAAAAGTGCAGCTTGCTTCTGGGTGGGAGGGGAGGAGGGAGCTCACTGATGCCATAGGAGGAAAGAGGCCTGTGTGAGTCTAGGATGGTCTCAGCTTCAAAACTGGCCAGTGACCCAGAGACATGCAAATTCCCACAGGTGCAGGCTATGAAAAGGAAGGGGCCCTGGGTGGGGCTGACAGGGCAGCTGGCTCCTCACTTTGCATATGTTCACAGAAGGCTAAAGTTAGGTCTGGCTCACACCAGGTGGAGGAACCACATTGAGCTGCTCCCCCGCCCTGAGCTGGGGCTTGCCTATGCTTTGGCTAGCATGGGGCCTGGCTTTCTTTTCAGTCAGAGATCAGGTCCCAGGTCACCACTGTGTTGGGGTAAAGTCAGGGAAAAACCACAACTATTCCTTCTCTCCCCTGGAACCAAGTCTGAACATCATAGATTTCAAATCTGGCCCAAATGAACCTGAAGCGTGGTGGAGTCTTGCCTGTTCTAGCACCTCGCTGCTGCTGAGCCCACCTCCCTCTTCGCTCCACCACACATGTGAAATATCACCAGATCCCATGAGAGGCCCAGCCTGGTACTTCTCATGGACTTTGCCAGAACCGTTTCCACTGACCTGGTTCCTTTGACCCGACGTGCTGTGCTCTCACTCTTCCAACCTCTAACCCCACGAAGGGCCTTCTCTTCTGTGGTCTGGCCTCACTCCAACGCTCATCTCCCCCTGGCCTTCAGTTTTGCTTTTTACCTCAGCCAGGTTTGCCTCCTCCTGCTGGGAGCTGCCTTGAGCCGTGCAGACCCCGGGCAGGCAGGCCCCAGGCACCTGGAGGCGAAGAGCCACCTCAGAGGCTGCAGGAGGAGGAGGTGGGCAACAAAAGAGCCCACACGGAGGGGAAGTGTGTGGCTGTAGGTGCTGAACGGAGATGCCTGCACACCTTAGTGCTGTCAGTGCCCCCAGCAGCTCCAGCCTCCTCTCAGCTGTGAGAGCTAAGCAGACCCCGAAAGTGCTGGAGAGAGCGCCCTCCCGGCCACCCCCACTATCTTTGAAAGACTCCCCGCTAGACAGAGGATTGTTTTCCTTTTTGAAAAGGGGTGAAGGAGGGAAGGGTAGTGATGTCAGGCAGGGTGTGAGGCATCAGTTGGCTGCCTGGTATCAGAGGTTGTCAGAGATGAACAGACTTGTCCACCGCAGTCTCTGTGACCCGTGTGAGTCTGGTGGGGAGGTGGCTAGACTAAGGTGACCAGATTTTAACATTGGTAAAGCGGGACACCATTGACCGGGGGGGGGGGGGGGGGGGGGGGGGGGGGGTTCTTGATGAAAAATTTGGTCTATCTCCTGCCGTTCCCTAGCTTGTCGTGCATTCTTTCCAAAAATCGGAACTTTTTTAAAACGCTGCGGGACGCGGGACAAATTGTTAAAAATTGGGACTGTCCCGCCAAAAGCGGGACGTCTGGTCACCTTAGGCTAGACAGGGTAGAGGTGAGGAGCACTTAGAACCCCCACCCCGCCTCTTTCTTGGGTGGCTTGCCCAGACCCGGTCAGTGAGAACACACGTCTTCTGTTGGTTCTAGAGATGAAGGGCAGTTCTCTTGTCAGCAGAAAGCTGTAGGTTCCAAAGTCTCCAAAGCCAAGAGGCTGGATGTGACTGGATTATGGTCACCAGAAGAGCAAGTGAATAAGAGGAGGGGCTGAAGAGGATGGCAGGCGATCTTCAGGAAACTGTCACCCATAATCCCACCTGGCCTATTTTTGAACATGGTGTTTTTTCATAACTCATAGGTGCATTTTTCATAGCACAGTGACCTATAGAGCAGGCCACCGTGCTGAGCATGCCAGGCCATATACAAGTGACAACAAAAGGCATGGAAGGCTCTATTCACAAGGAGTGAAATATCTGAGGACGGAGATACCTACAGACCAGGAATGTGGGGACAGACAGTGAGGGGACACACTCCTCAGCAGCTTTACAAGCACAAAGACAAACACAACCACAGGGAACCTTTGGCCAACCTTGGAGATGGATTCAGATTCCTCAAATGTCTCCAACCACTCTAATCTGTTCGATGCTCTCACTAACACTTCTGTTCAAATATTGTTCCCAGCAGTTTATTCTGGAAGAGATGTTGGCTCCTCTGGGAATCACTTTGGAGCACATTCCTTCCAGAGACAAGCTACAAATATCAGGCATCAGGGCCCCGCGAAACAAAGGCACTCTGTGTAGAGGGTGGAACATGCCCTGGGGTCCCCTCAAAAGAAACAGTAAAATCGCTGACCCCTCCAAAATTCCGCTCCTAAACCAAGTCAGGCACACACCTGACCTCACACCCGAGGGACAGCTTTTGCTTGCGTGCCTGTTTCTGCGGTATGGAGGGAAACGGTGCCCAGAAAGGTAAGTTCTAAAAGAAAACTCCTGTCTTAGGAACAGACACTGAGAAGATTCTCTTCGCATGGAAGTTAAAGCTATAGAGAGCAGACCGGGTAGTTCTTTGTTATGGGGGCTTGTGAGAACGGGAGGATGTTTAGCAGCATCCCTGGCTTCTACCGGCCAGTCCCCACCTCTAGTCATGACAACACAAAACATCTCCTGACTCAGTCAAATGTCCCTTGGAGGCAAAATCGCTTGCAGTGGAGTCACTGCTGTCTGCGAAGGGGGTGGAATCCAGGTAGCACCAGGCATAGTCCCTGCCACTTGCTTTGGGAAGTGCTTGACATCCAAAATGGAAGAAGAATTTTGGGAGGGTCACAGGAGGTCATGGGTTCAGTGAGGCTCAAATTATAATGATATGTAGTGTCTTCTCAAGAAAAAAAAAGGTTTTGAGGATTTCCAGTGCTGACGTAAATTACTTTTATAACATCGTTCGTTGAATACGTACAAACATGAAACTGGACACACATCCCACAGGCTTGTATGATTTTGACAAGCCAAGTACAAAACCAGTACAAGTCAAGTTAAGAGTGTTAACTAAATGAGACACAGATTATGATTTTGTGGAGTAAATCGCTCCTCGCTTTGTCACTTGGGTGCCTAGTCACTTCTTTGGGCCAAGCATTGTCCCATGACTCAAATCTCACACGACACTGTCTCTTCTAACTCCTGTGAAAACTTTGGCTGGGATCCTTCTATGAGGTCATTTGGCAAGCACAGACTTGACTCATTGAGGTCACCTGTGTTTTCTTCTCACTGGCTTGAGACAAGGAAAATAGCATATCTGGGGCCCCAACATGATTATAAACACACAGCAATGTGGCCAGTGTGAGCTCTAAGGTGAACATATGTAGGCCCCAGATGATGCTCATATTCTTAAGAGTCATCAAAATGGAATTTCTTATTAAAAAAAAAAGTTTTAAGTTCCACAGAGAACTCCCATAGTATACTAGGAAACTCTCAGAGGAGTTCCGATCTGGTCTGGTCTTCTTTACAGCTGAGAAGAGAGGCCCAGAGAA
Organism: Craseonycteris thonglongyai; assembly: GCA_004027555.1. NCBI lineage: Eukaryota > Metazoa > Chordata > Mammalia > Chiroptera > Craseonycteridae > Craseonycteris > Craseonycteris thonglongyai. The sequence continues at coordinate 42,686 of PVKE010002394.1, read as the reverse complement.
CTCCCAGGGAAGCAGCTGCAGAAGGGTCAGGGCTGGCTGGACCAACGCTCTTTCCTCTCCTCTGGGCTGTCCTTCCAGCACAACAAGACAGAATTCTGATGTGGAATTATGCATAAGCTTTGGCTTAAATGTTTATCCAACTGAACTGAATGCTTAAGGTTCATTTTTTAAAGATACTGCATTGAACTAAGGAGTTTCTTTTTTAAAACCATGATCTTTTAGTATTTAATACAAGGGTTAGAAAGCATTTTGTTCATGTGCATATAAAACATAACATATATACATAAAAGTGCATTAAACATCGATATCCAGTTTAGTGAATACTTATAAAGTGAAGGCACATGAAACTGTAACCAGGTCAAGAAATAGAATGTTTCCAGAGCATGGAAGTCTCAGAGTATTCTTAATCACAACCCTCCTTTTCTCTACGAGTGCCCACCACCCTGACTTTTATTATAATGATTTCCATGCTTTTCTGTACAATCTTACCATCTCCATATGCACTCCTAAACAACAGAGTTCAATTTTGCCTGCCTATGAGCTTTCTACCAATGGGTCCCTACTCTGTCTTTGTGCTTTGCTCCTTTTGCTCAACATTATGCTTGTGGAATTCATCCCTCTGCTGTTGCAAGCAGCTCTAGATGAGGACTGGGCAAGAAGTTGATCATGGTCCACTGGGAGATCACTAAATAATTTGGAGGTGACTGCTTGAATAATAAAATAAATAGCTAGTGGACGGCGACACTTCCAGAAGTAGCCCTCGCCCTGAAGAAGTCTGCCCAGGCCTGCCCTCGATCTTACCAGGCCGTTCTATGCCGGGCAAACATTTGGGCTGTTTTCACTCTGGACTATTATGAACAATGCTTCTGTGAATGTTTGTGTATAGATCCTGATCCACGGGATATATCCATCCATCTACCTCTAGGGCACTTTCCCACTGTGGCATTTCTTCAGCTGTGAATAGGGTGTGTGAATCTTCAATCTCAGTAGATAACAGCAACTATTTCCCAAAATTGTTGTTTCAACTTAAAACTCCCATCTATAGTAGTTCCCATTATTCTCCATCCTCAGTGCTTGTCATTGTCAAACTTTAAAATTTTAACTGTTTGGGTGGGCATGTAGTAATATCTCATTAGGGTTTAACTTGCATTTCTATGATTACTAATAAAATGAAGCTTCCTTTACCAGAATTATTGGTCATGTGCATTTCCCCTTATATTGTATCTGTTTAGGTCTTTTGCCATTCTTCTATTGTCACATTTAAATTTTCTTTTAAAATAAATTTTATCTCAATCAAATTGCATTTGACAGAAAACTGTGCCCATCTTCCAAGGTAGCTCTGCTCACCTGAGAATTGTATACAGTTAAAGGCAAACTGTCCAAGATCTATACGCTTAGAAGTGATTGTTTTCTCACTCCAAATCATTGAAAAGATAACAGGTTTAGAGAAAAATACCCATCCAAATCTTTTTTCTTTTCTCCATTTTTCAAATGTAACATCATTTTATTGAATTTTACTCCCCTGTTGTTTCCTTACATTTGCACAGAAAACAAACATCCCCCTATATAGCACAGTCATTTGTTAAAATCACCAAGTGTAGACAAGGTCATTTATTATTTTAGTTTATATTTCTCAGTGCTGTGTGTTGAATGCATTGTTCTGAGGTAGCTAACTGTCAATAATAAAATAATGCCTCTATTGTATATACAACCTTTGCAGCTGAGAAAATATTCAGTAAAATAGGTATATATGGCTATAATAGTTCTACATATCTAATAAAAAAGTAAACAGCTCACCTAAGCCTGAATTCTGGCCTTTGCTGGCCTTATCTCCTTTAGACATTTGTGTATGAGCTCATTGGCAAAGAGTGAAGCCCATATAATCTACCATTAAATAAATTATTCAGTAATCTGTGATGTCCTTGCAACATGAGAATCCCCTATTAAAAAAATAAATAGCTGCACTGCTTACAGAGGCATGTGCCTACTATTTATAGTCTTTATGGAAGTTGCTTTGCTAGCAAACTCAATTAGGGCTCCCTGGTCGTCTACAGGGCTGGTGTTTGTTGCAGGGTTTTTCCAGGAAGCCATTCATTAGGAGCATATGTGTGGGTGTGTCATGCATACATACACACCCAGAGGACCAGCAGAGAAAGCTCAGGCAGGTATGAGTTATTTGTTAGAGTGGTCTCATTTTTCCCTTAATGTGTTGGACACTCACAAAGGGACAAAGCAACTACAGGTCACCTGCAGATTCAATGATATGTATTCCTGACCGTATCTAGGCAACTGGGTCTCTACTTTTCTCAAAGTACACATTTTAGTCTTCTGCTAAAAATGTCAGATTTCCGTTCCAGACAAATAGTAGCCTGGGAGACTGAGCCTCCCCTCTTACCTGGCTCTCCCCTGAGGTGCACGTACGACGGTCTGAAAGCTGAAGTGGGACCTGGTTGCACATGGTGGAGGAATCAAGGAGGCAGCGTAAAGGAATTCACATTCTGGAAGGGCTGAGAAAGAAATAGCCAGGTGTCTATTATATTTTTCAGAGTTTAATTACTTTTTTATTAAAAAAATATTTTATGAATATAGAAACGTATTTGGTATGTGGACAAAGCAAATTCCCTTCATAATAGGCCCACAAGAGCCAGTGTAACTATTTAATTACATGATTTATGCAGTTTATGTCATGTCAACTTTTGAGTTGACAATTATTGAAAAGTTGACAATTATTGTGCATCAAGTCATATCTTAAAAGCAGTCACTGACAGAATTCTTGGCATACTGAAAATAAGTGTGGACTAATGACTGAGATGGAATTATGTGAAGTCATATGTGAATTTTTCCAATACTTCACACAATCATTCTATGGTAAATAAGCTTCCAAAAAATAAAAATACATGAAAGCTGCAAAAATAATCAGTAAGAATTTAAAGTTGAAATATAAAAATAGATTAAAAAAAATTAAATTACCACAATGAGATTTCATTACACACCTATCAGAATGGCTAAACTTTTAAAAATAATATTAATTATTTTATATAATTAATTTTTTATATTATTTTTATATTATTAATTAATTAATTGATAATATTAATTGCTGACAAGGATGCACAGAAATTGGATCACTTTGCTGGAGATAAACTGGAAACAACCCAGATGTTCTTTAGTGGCTAAAGGGTTAAATCAACTGGGTACATCCATACCTTGGAATACTTCTCAGCAATGCAAAGAAACCAAGCTTTGATATGTAAAAAAGCTGGGATGGATCTCAAGGGAATGAGGCTGAGTGAGAAAAGCCAACCCCAAAAGGTTAGATATGCTATAATTTGATTTATATAAAATTCTCAAAACAATATTATAGCAATGGAGAACAAATTAGTGGTTGCCAGGGGTTAATGCTGGGGGTCGAGGATGATATAACAGGAAAATGGGTGGGCTTATACAAAGGTAACATAAGAGATGGTGATTGATACACAAACCTCCACATGCGACAAAATCACATAGGATTAAGTAAACACACATACATACACACACACTAGTACATGTGAGACAGGACAAATCTGAATAAGATCTGGAGATTGTACCAATGTCAATATTTTGACATTGGTTGAGATTTGTACCATAGTTTTACAAGACGTTAGTGGAAACTGGGCACAGAGCACATGGTATATCCCTGTATTGTTTTTTTAATCACTGTATGTGAATTGATAACTACCTAAAAATAAAGTGTTTAAATTTTAAAAATTAAATGAAACCTGGTATTCTCATGATAGACATTTCTTAACCTTCTGGGGAAGCTTGAAAAACTAAGTTCAGAATGAAGGATGAAGGCAGAAGCTGGAGCTATTCCTGCCTGCGTACGTGAGTCCGTGCACGCGCGTGTGTGTGTCTGCACATGCACATATGTGGAGGGACGGTATCGACAGAGGTTATTCTGGGGGTACCAGGGCAGACTGGGGAGGAGCTCTCCCCTTTAAGGGGGCGCTGCTGTGCACTAGGGATGTGGTTTCTAGAGGCAAAGGAGGGAACACATGGCAGCTCCCTATGGGGTTCAAGGTCTATCCATAAGTATTTTTATTTTAGAAACCCAAACATATGCCATTAGATAGAGCCAGAATTACTCCAGCTGCTGGGACCAAACCTGTTTGTTTGTTTTGTTTTGTTTTTTAACAAATTCAAACTAAGGAGAACAGTAGATTATTTTGGGGTGATTTTGAATGAGGCACATTAGTCATCACAGCTTCAATTGTGTTTCTGTTTGATTCTCAACCTGCAATTCCATTGATAGTCCCTTGGTGAGTATATCCTCTTTGAGCACTGTGAAAAGGAGCTCTGGTTGAATTGAAAACCTGTCCTGAATATGTAATTACAACACGACTTTCCTTATTCAGTTCTAGATTATCTCAGTGTTAGGATAATCCAAGGCCAAAAAAAAAAAAAAGTTAACAAAGAAAGAAAAAAAGTGGGTGAGTCAAGGCAGGCACTGGGGTCTGTTCCCTGGGCCTTGGATGGGCTGGGCTTAATATGGGCCTCACCCTACCCCAGAGCCAGGTGTGAGTAAAAGTGACTGATAAAAACATCCTGCCTGGGTGGAGGGGGCTGGGAGTCCAGGAGATTAGCAGGAAAAACAAAACAATTGTATTTATTAAGAGCATTCTGTTCAAGACTGCAACTTTCAATGCCAATTTTTTAACAGCAATTCGCAAGCTATACATTACTAGTTCCTTAATCCCAGTTCAGAAAGCAGTCAAGTTCCATTGTGCCTGTTTCTCAATAGCTCTATTTCTAACAACCTATCATCTCGGTTTGTTTGCTGTCCTTCAGGTGCTCATTGCTGTCCTGTGTTTAAAGAACACTTGATGCACTTTATTTAGGTATTTTAATGGATCTCTACCAGGCATTTTCAGCTTGCACTGTGAAGTGGGTTTTTGACACTATTCTTAGTGGCCCACCAAAGTAAGATAGACAGTTTGGGGTAAATAATGGAGAAGGGATGATCTTTAGGGCCAGACAGATCTGTACTTGTCAACTAGGGGACCTCATCAAGTTATTTAACTTCCCTGACTCTGAATGGCAAAGTGGTTAAAAGTACAGGCGTTAAGGTCAGACCATCTGATATGAATCCTAGTACCACTATAAAGTTCCTGGGTGCCCTTGAGTAAAATCCTGTACTTCTCTAAACCTCAGTTTCTTCACCTGTCAAATGCATGTGGCAGTGACAGCTAGTTTTCATCCTTCTTTAGTAATAAATGCTTGGTTTTTAGCTGGACATACAACTTTCTACATAAAGACCATGTTTTTCAAACTCCCATGTAGGTAGGTGTGCCTATGTGACTATGTTTTGAAATATCATGTACAATTTCTGAGAAGTGTCCTTAAAGGAAGGGCATGGGCTCTTCTTTACCTATTCTTTCACCTGTTTCCTGGAATGTAGACATGATGGCCGGAGCCCTAGCAGTTATCTTAGACCATGAAGATGAGGGGGCGAGCACCCTCTAGGGATGGCAGAGTTGAAAGCTAAAAGAAGCTGTTGTCTCCAAACATTCTGAGCTTTTTGAACTTAGTTTAGAATTTTTAATGTGAGAATACAACTATTGTATTTAGACCACTGTTACCTCAGGTTTTTAGTCACCCATAGATGAACCTAATCTTAGGTGATATACTCGGGATAACAGCTACCAACTGATGTGAGTGAAAAAAGCAGAGTGAGGACGTCCAAACACTCTTTCCTCCATAAAAGCAATGAGAAAACTGACCAAAATGATCAGAATCAACTTTTTGAAAACTCTGGAAATTAATAAAAGGCTTTGGGTTAGTCTATTTATTCAAGAAGCACAGCTGAATCTCAGGAAGAGATTCCTAGCCTTCCTAGACAAAGACTCTAAATCAGATATTTTAAATGTGTTCACAGAACTGGAGGAAAATATGAGAATTATATATCACCAGGTAGCATCTATGAATAAAGAGATAGAAATTATCTTTATAAGAACCAAATAGAAATTATGATGTTGAAATGTCACTAGGGGAGCACAACAAAAGATGTGAGCAGGAAGGAGAAAGATCAGCACACTTGAAGAAGGTATATTTAAATATTCAGTCTCAGGAACAGAAAAAAATAGAATGAAGAAAATTGAATAAAGCCTCAAAGACTTGGGTGGAACACCATCAAATGTACCAATATGTGAATAATTCAAGTTCCAGAAGGACAGAAGAAAGAGAAAGGGCAAAAGAATACTTGAGGAAATAATAGTTGAAAATTTCCCAAATTTGATGAAAAACATAAAGCTACACATTCAAGAAGCTCACCAAACTCCCAAGCAATATAGACTCAGAATATTTACATCTAGACATATCAAAATCAAACTGTCAAAAGACAAAGGCAAAGAGAGAATCCTGAAAACAGTGAGAGAGAAACAACTTCTCATATACAGAGGATCTTCAATAAGATTAATATTTATACACGCCAATTAAAAGAAAGATATGCACAGAATGGATAAAAATAAACAAACATGATACAACAATATGCTCTCTGTAATGGACACATTTTAGATCCAAAGACACAAATAAGTTGGATGTGAACAATAAACAAAGGTATACCATATATACAATAGCCAAAAGAGAGCTGGAGTATCTACTGATATCAGACAAAACATTATACTAAGTAATTATACTATATTACACTAACATATAATAACAAAATTGTTGCTAGAGAAAGGAACTTTTATAATGATAAAGAGGCAAATCTGTCAAAAAAAGATATAATTATTGCAAATATATATGCACCTGTCAAGAAAGTCCCAAAATACATGAAGCAAATGACAGAATTGAAAAGAGAAATAAATAATTCAGTAATAATAGTTGCAGACCTCAATACCTCACTTTAAATTAAAAAAATATATATAAACTAGATAGAAGATCAACAAGGAAATGAAAAAGTTGAAGGTGATTATAAAGCAACTAGATCTAACAGATATCTATAGAATACTTCACACAGTTACAGCAAAATAAACATTCTTCTAAAGTGTACAGCTCTTTCTTCAGGGTAGATCATATTTCTGGCCATAAATAAATCTCAACAATATTAAACAGATTAAAATAATACAAAGTACATTCTACAGCCACAATGGAATGAAGTTATAAATGAGTAACTGAAAGAAATTTGAAAAATTCATAAATATGTAGACACTATACAACATATTCCTAAAGAATCTATAGGACAAAAAAGAAGTAACAGGGACATTAGATAAAGGCTTTTCTTTTTTTTTAAAGGCTTATTTTTATTGTTCTTTTGACAGAGAGAGAGACAGAGAGAAGGGGAAGGGCCTAGAGCAGTCTCCATTGTTGAGAGCATTAGTTTTCCATGTAGTTTCATTCCACAGGTGGGTACAGGGCTGTGCAGGGCAGGAACTGGGCCAGGAGCCTCCTGCATAGGTCCCAGCAAGAATTGAACTGGGGGCACACCCCAGTTCAGCATTTGGGTTCACACGGGCCAGGGCTGAAATTTGATCCTCTGATCCCGGGGCTGCAAAGCAAGCACTCAACCTGCTGAGCCATCCTGGCTTCCCCAGATAAAGACTTTGATATCAATGAAAATGAAAATACAACATACCAAATCTTATGAGGGACAGAAAAACAATGCTTAAAGGGAAATTTATAGCTGTAAATGTTTATATTTTTAAAAATCTCAAATAAATTTTTACCTTAAGATATTAGAAAAAGAAGAGCAAAGTAAATCCAAAGCAAGCAGAGGGAAGAAAGTAATAAATATTAGAGTGAAAAATAAATGAAATAGAGAAGATAAAAGTATATATAATCAATTAAACTAAAAGTTGGTTCTTTTAAAAGATTTTTAAAAATGGCAAATCTTAGCTACACTGACAAAGAAAGGAGAAAACTTTATTAAAATCAGGATGACAGAGGAATACACTGACTTTACAGAAATAAAATAGATAAAAGAATACTATGAACAATTGTATTTCAACAAATTAGATCACCTAGATGAAATGGAGAAATGCCTACAAAGACACAAACAACCAAAAGTAACTCAAGAAGAAAAGAAATCTGACCAGACTAAGGCAAGAGATTGAATTAGCAACAAAGAAAAGCTCTTAACCAGACAGCTTCTCTGGTAGATTCAACCACAAATTTATAGAAGATTTAACACCAATCTTTCACAAATTCTTTCAAAATGTAGAAGAGGAAGAAACACATTCTAACTCATTCTATGAGGATAATACCGTAGATTCTCAGTTAACCAGTGTCCACTGGAATTGGTAGATGCCAGATAAATGTAAGTAGATTCTCTATTAACTGAAACTCAAGCAACTAGCACTCTTAAGCTTAAATTCCGGTTAACAGAGAGTCTACTGTAATACTGTAATGCCAAAACCAAAGATATCACATGAAAAGAAAAAATTCTCAACAAAATACTGGCAAATTGAATCTAGCAACATATAAAAGAGATTATATTAAGTTATATTATATATTATATGTACTATATAATATATATATCATATTAAATGATATAGTAAGTGCATAAGGCCAGCATATAGTAAATACTCCATAACTGTTCATTTCTTTCCTGTTTTCCCATAAATGAATGTGAGAGAAATTATCACTGTTGATCAATCTGATTTTGCTTTTCTACGTACAGTCAATCCCCATTATTTGTGGATTCTGTATTTGCCTACTTGCTAAAATTTATTTGTAACTGCCCAAATCAACACTCATACTGTTTTCATGGTCTTTCATGGACATGGGCAGAGTGCTGAAAATTTTGAGTTGTCTGACGCACACGTTCCCAGCTGAGGTAAAACAAGGTATTGTTTTTCCTTCTTGTTTCAGCTCTGGTACTATAAACGTTTTGGGGGGGGGTAATTAGTGACATTTTTTTCAATTTTGGCGATTCTACTGTTTAAATGGTTTCCAAGTACAATGCTGAATTGCTATCTAAAGTTTCTAAGAGCAGGAAGGCCGTGATGGAGAAAATATATGTTAGATAAACTTTATTGAGGCATGACTCATAGTGCTGTGTTGGCCATGAGGTCAATGTTAGTGAGTCAACAATACATATTAACTAAGGTACCAGTAAATAGAAACACACATACACCAATTTATGTATGGATCAGTTGATGAAAATGTGTCCAGAGGCTCATAGGAACCTAACTAGCCCTGTGGTTCCCCTAGGAGCAATGGGTCAGTACTCTCTAATCAGTGTTGGCAATGACTTATAGAACAGAGTAGCACAAATAACAAGAATAGACTCTACATGTCCCCTGCTGTAACAGATGAAAACACACAGGTACAGTATCTACAACTCCTTCCATCAAGAGCCTGTATTTCCCCATGCTTCGAGTCTGGGCTCACCCTGTGACCGGCCTTGACCAACGGAATGTGGCAGAAATGCTGTGCACGTTCCAGAGCCTGGGCTCAAGGGACCTAGAGCTTTTGCCTCTGTCCCCTTAGAATAGTGTCCTGAGACTATCATGTATGGAAGTCATCTGAGCCTACTAGAGGATGACACGACACACAGAGAAGGAACAAGGCACCCCAGCCAACACCCAGCAGCAACGGGCAGACACGTGAAACTAGTAGGACTTTTCAGCCTAGTTGATCCTCCAAGTAAATACAGCCATAACAGCAAACCCAGGCAAAACCAGCAAAGAAGTTGCCTGGCTTACCCACAAAATCATGAGAAATACTATGTTGAAAGCATAAACTTGAGGTAGTGTTTTACGAGGACCAAAAACTGATATACCTGCTTACTTAGAGTTTAGTATGGCCATGGGACTTGCTTTTGCAAGTGAAATATGACATGTCACTTCCAGGTGGAAGTGCGCATTTGCTCTCCCTTCCTCTCTCCCTGCTGTGACAGTCAGGGCTGTGTGAGTTGATTAGGAAGCTCATTAAGAATGGAACACTGGGTCAACATGTGAGGGCAGTTGCCCTGGGCAACTGCCCAAATCTACAGCAGATATGGTGTGAGCTATAAACTTTTGTTGCCTAAATCTTAAGATTTGGGGGCTTTTTGTTACCACAATGAATCTAACCTATTCCAATCAATACAGTTGGCATAGCAGAGCTGGTGATTTAAACAGATGTTTTCTATGTAAGACATTTTCCTCAACCACCCAAGAATCTATAGAACCACCTGAGGAAAGGAATGTAGACTGATGGCTCAATGCAAAGTTTCATGTCTGGGATTAATTACATATTAATGAGCCTCTTTGAATTCATTCAGTCTATATACATTTGTTGGTGTCCTTGCCAGTTAATTGTACAAAAGACATTCTTGGACCACTCTGGGCTAATCTGATAGTCTTTGGAGAACAAAGAGGTGATCCTGAACCAGGTCAGGAGATACAACGTGCAGAGGAGAACAGAACACCGGTCAGCTGACCTTGCTGTCTTTGCTGAGCTATGTCCCATTATCACATTCAAGTTCACCTTACAGCTCAGCTACCTTGCAACAATTTTCTCATGTGTCAAGTGAAATGAGAAGTCAAATGTGCCCTAAAATCTAAATGGTAGCTGGTAAAAAACAATGTTCCTTCAAAACAAATATATCATTGTCATTTAAGACCTAGTTACCTTCCCCGCCTTTGATATATAAATGTATGACGTGCACATATATGGGTATGAATAAATATTTGCATCTTCATTTAAAAAAATACACGTGCAAAAATCCCTTGTTATCTCTAAAGGTAAGGCCCTGCATGGAGGCAGACACTGGTTAGGTTTGCAACTGCTGTGGTTTGAAAGTTTGTGTCCCCCCCCCAAATTCATACGTGACCCCCAATGCCCAATGTGATGGCATAGTATGAGGAGGTGGGGCCTTTGGGAGGTGGTTCATGGGGCTCTGGCCTCATAAATAGTCTTATTGACCCTATAATAATAGAAGCCCAGAGAGCTCGCGAGCCCCTTCCTTCACGTGAGGATACAAGTAGAAGCCTGTGACTTGTTCAGGGGGCTCACCTGAGCATGCTCATTTCAGACTTCCAGCCTCCCTGACTGTGAGAAAGAAACGTCTGTTGCTTATAAGCTTCGTGTGGTATTTTGTTTTAATACCTGAACAGACTAAGACAAGCACTTGGTGTGTTTCTGTGCCAAACACCCTTAGCTTCACATGGTGGGCTGTGTTAACGAGCAAGGAAGATTTTCATTGCTGAGAAAGTTGGCATGGGCTTTGGTCTGGGGGTCACACATAGAGACAGAAGATGGGGTTACATGTGAGATGGGACAGGGCTGAGGAAATCAAGTAGTGCTTGACAAAGTTTTGGACACATTGAACTAATGTTAATCGCCATTAGTCCACATTATGGTCAGTGTTGTTGGCTGCTTCAGATGGGTGCTGATCAACATTAGAAATCAAAGCACTAGGAGAACCGGATATTTTTTACTTTCCTCGTAATTTTTTTTTTTACCAAGCGGGAATTACTGTCCTTTCTGTAGAACAAGAATAGCTCCTTCCTATAGCTGCAGTCCCAGCCTCTGTAACAGTGGAATCCATTCTCCAAAACAACTTGGTCCACAATTTCCATTGACTTGGGCATTTTCCCTTCTCCAGTTACTCCTTTTTCCTACAATTCTGGATTTTATGAGTCAAAATTTGGGACATGGCAAAGATTCAACTTGGGCCAAACCAGAAAGAAATGGATTTGAATGTGATTAAAAAGAGGAATGATTTGGAATAGACCTAAAGGAGGAATTCTGATGAACATTTATCTTCAGATTTGGAGACCAAGGCCCAGCAGCCGAGCCCGCTTCTCTGCAGAACACTCCAGTCTGTGACCAGGACGGACCTCTTGGGCTGCCCCCGTTCTCACCTCATGCCCAACTTGTCCCATCCTACTTCTGCCACACATCCCTACCTCCACTAAGCCAAAAGCTCTAATTAGTAACATAAATTTGGGAAAGAGGGGAAGCTGGGATGGCTCAGCGGGTTAAGCGCTCGCTTTGCAGCCCCGGGGCCCGAGGATTGAATCCTGGCCCCAGCGAACCCATATGCTGAGCTGGGGTGTGCCCCCAGTTCAGTTCTTGCCGGGACCTATGTGGGAGGCTCCTGGCCCAGTTCCTGCCCTGCGCAGCCCCGTGCCCACCTGTGGAGTGAAACTACATGGAAAACAAATGCTGTCTACTATGGAGACTGCTCTGGGCCCTTCCCCTTCCCTCTGTCTCTGTCTGTCTCTCTCTCTGTCAACAAACAATAAAAATAAGTCTTTAAAAATTTGGGAAACAAAGGAAAATAAATACACCTCACAGCCATATTCCATCCTCTCTAGCATCTCTGCTTTCTCAGAAGTCCCTCTCCCCAATTCCCTTTCCAGCTCCTGCTCATTCCACTCCTACCCCCCACATCTCCTCTCAAAATCCACCACCTTGCACAGTCCTCTCAGGAAAACAGAAACCAGGAGAATAACATTCAGCACAGTGAAGCCCCTGTAGTTACCCAGTCTGGCACCTGGGGTGAAGTTCAGGTACCCCCACCCCACAGGAAGCCCCAAGACATGAGGATGCGTTGGGACAGACCCTAGACCAGGGGTATTCAACCTTTTGGCTTCCTTGGGCCGTATTGGGAGAAGAATTGTCTTGGGCCACACACAAAATACACTAACACCAACAATAGCTCATGAGCTTTAAATAAGTCATGAAAAAAAATCTATTCATAAAGTTTTAAGAAAGTTTATGAATTAGTGTTGGGCCACATTCAAAGCCTTTCTGGGTCACATGCAGCCTGAGGGCCACAGGGTGGACCTTTTCTGCTCTGAACTCTGTTCTTGGCATCACACCAGCTAGGAGATTACTGTAGACCCCCACCAGGCAGGAGGCTGGCCACGTGGTCTCAGTTGACTCCTAATGACTGTCTTTCTTGGTGAGTAAAAAACAAACAAACCATGTGTTCCTAAGAATGCAAGTGCCTGTCAGAAGCCAGGCTACTTTCCCTGGAGACAGAAGTTCTTGTGAAAATCAAGAATAAAGGGAATAGGGACAAGTCAGATCTAAGGACACTGGCGGTTAGTAGAAAACACCCGGAACTACAGGACCTCGTTTCCCATGTTGCCTGGCCGCAGACTGGCTGCTCCGGGCCTTGGGCACCTCACTCAGTGTTTTGGAACCTTCGCTTCCTCCACTGTAAAGTGGGACATCACCTTCCTGCTCCGTCGGGGTTATTGGGAGGCTGAAATGAGACATGCTTAGGAAAGGGTGTCAAGGGGGGAAAAGCTTAGCAATGAGAGGAACAAGCTAACCTGCCTTTCTTTTCCTGCTGAAGGGGGAGATTCTGGGTACAGCGGGACCAGCGCTTCCCAGACAAGTTGCTGTGGGTCCCAACACACTGGTACTTGTGGGGAGCTTACTCATTGTTCCAAAAGAAAGCTTTACTTTATTTATTTTATTGTGAAATTGTGAAAGCATTGCCCTAGTAAACCGTTATTGCTAAAAGAGGAGGGCCCCTGATACGTCAGAATTCTCCCGATTAGAGTGCCAAGGAGAGGCTGTTTTAAGGAACACGTGGCTTGAAGGGGTTGCGGGCCACAACTGGAGGGAGACTTGCTAGACACACAGCTGGGATCAAGCCCAAGGGGCTCCAAGAGGCCAGAAGTGTCTCCGTGGGGGTGGGGCTGCAGGGAGAGGGGGGACAGCAGCCCCTCTCCCTGTGGAGCACGCCAGTTTTGCCAGCGCTCATGCATTCCTTATTGCACTCACTTCTCAAAAGGACCCTATGTTGTACATATGACATTGACCTCACAGAATTGCCATAATAGCTCAGAGAGGTTAAGTGGCTTTCACAAAGTCACACAGTAACTATTAGAGCATAGAAGAGAAAGGAGGTGAAGCAGTTTGCAACATGAGGACATCTGAAGTTTTTGCCCCAAACTTCTCCAGGACTTTCCTTTTTGCTGCCACACAGTGCTAAGGACAAATGCAAGTCCAGAGAAAAGATAACTTGTGAGCAGCATTTGGAGGTCTAGTGGAACCACCATTTTCGTGGGAAGACAGAAGAACAACTTCGTTTTTAAAAATCCCTAAGTCCTTGTTTCCCAGGGAACCAAACCCAGGTTCTGGGTCTCCCCGGTCTGCTCAGCCCCGCCTGTCTTCTGTCCTGAGCTGCTGACCCTGACGTCCCTTGGGGAACACTGGGCTCCAGGTGCCAGGCCCAACCTGAATAAATGAAGTGTGGGCACAGGGTCTGGCTTCCCCAGTGACCACCCGGGGTGGCTTAGGTGACACAGCTCAGCACTCTGGAGGAATTGACCCCATGGAGAGAACTCTGACCAGTGAAAGACAGGAGCCAGGAAAGAGCCCATGGATGAGTCCCTTTTCTGTCCTCGCCTCTGCGGAAGGGTGGTGGAGCCCTGCCCTGTGTGACAAGCTAAAGGCTGCACTTTCCTAGGAGCTGGGGCTGGCTTTCTAATACACCACCTTGTACTTGCTCTCCTGTCTTCCCTGCCTCACGCCCCCCCCCAACCCCCACACCCTTGCTGCCTTGATATTCAGCTCCCCAATTAAGCCTAACACGCTGCTGCAGATACATTTTTCTAGGAAGTTAACAATGACTTTGACCCAAATGCCCATTTGCTACCTCATCTCTGGTCGGATCCCATAATCTCCGTGAAGTCTGCGGACTGAAGGCACCAGCCCCTTCCTGGGGTGAAACTGGATCTGCGGTGAGAATTAACAGCATTTACGAGGCTGCCCTTCTGGGCTGAGGCCCTCAGCCAGGTGCACTGCGTGAACACAAAGCCGGCAGAAGGTGAACTTGTCAGGTGAGAGTCTCTGAGGCCCACGGCCCCACCCACAGGGATGTGCATGGACTTCATTCACACAAAAGCAAATCTGTAAGGAAAGAGCAGCTTCAAGTTAGAACCTCTAACATCAGTGAGCCGTTTGGATCCATGTCTGTGAAGTGAGATTAATGCCCCTATTCAAAAACAACTAGATGAAAAAGTAAATTTTACCCTTGTAATGGACAATCCACTGTGTACGTCATTAAAAATAAAAAAATCCAGGGGTCCTGAAGCCCACGTGGAGCTGAGGCGTTTGAAACCCCCCAGAAGAGGGAGCTCTGAAAATGTCAGGTTTGGGCGCCGTCACCAAGACGGCTGGGGGCTTCAACGACAGCCCTTTAGGATCAGCCATCGTTTCCACTTGCTGTCCTGCTCCAGGAGTCCGTCCCACCCCTCACGGGGCAGCTTTATCAGGCAGGGGCCGCAGAGAGGCCGTGTTTGAGGCCTGGGCACGGCTGTAACCTGAGTGTCCCAGGAAGTGGCCCTGGCTTGTCCCCAGGAGGGTTGCTGTCAGGGGAGCAGAGTCAGATGGAGCCTGTGGGAAGAGAGGGTGCCTGGGACCCTCCCCCAGCCTGTGGGAGCAGCGGACCCTCCAGGACAAGCTCGGCACTGAACCCCGCTGTGTCTTCCTCTCCTAACCTGTCCAGTTGGCGCCCACTTGAACCCGGCTCCCTCCTCTGTCCTGGAGTCCCTCCCCTCCCCTCCCCTGCCCCCTCTGACCCTGCCTGATGATCAGGCCTCGGCCTTCTCTCACAGGATGCAAGCTCACACTCATCTGACCGCCAGCTCTGCTTCCCTAACACAGTCTTTCATGGTCTGACACTCACTGCATCAGAGTCAGGGGGGTGGGTTGGGGCCCGTGCAGGAGTTCAAAGTGCACACTGTTAGGCCCTGGCCTGGCCGAGTGAATGAGACTATTTGGGGAGGGTCTCGGAATCTGTGTTTTTAACAAGCACACCAGGAGATTCTGCTGCTGGCTCAGTCTCCCTTTCCTTGACTGCCAGTCTAATCTTATTTAAACCCAAATTTGCTCATCTCACCCGCTTGATTTAGGCATGGGCTGGGGTGGGTGTGTTTAGCTATGCCAGGTCAACTGTGGGACTGGCCCACCGAAAGCCTCTTTACCTGCGGGACCAGAGAGGAGACATGAGCAGCTAGACATGTGAAGAGAGCCAACCTCAGTAAAGGCTGAGGAAAGGTTGGTGTTTGACACCAAATCGGTGCCTGGCCCCGACCCCGACCCACGGCCCAGCCCTTAGGGAGAGAGAGAGCTGTAAGTGAAAGATAAGTACGACTGCACTGAAGTTTAACATACACACCATACACACAGCAGCCCTTTCTAGAGGCCATTTCTCCCACGTGCCCAAAGGGTGACCCGAGCCCCCCGAGGACTTCGCACGTCAGCTACCGGGTCTGGCTGGAGAATGTGAAGATGGCACGAAAGGGAAGCAATGCCCATGAAGTGACACCAGGACCTTCCTGCTTTAAGAGGAAGGTTGTCTCCTTCATTCCACAACTGACCTCCACCTACCAGTTCTGGTTCATCAACCCTCTTTTCCCAGCAGGCACCCGAGTTTCTAGTCCTCCCACACCTGCCCTCTACCCTGGAGGGCAGTTACACGGCAGCTGCTGGGGTAAGATGGACAGTTCGTGGAGGAGCAACCGAAGCTGGAAAAACAGAGTTGGGGGTTAAGCAAGAGAGAAACTATAAAAACCTTTATGAATATGTATCATTCACCACAATAAACTAATGAGGACGCCATGCAGGATAAAGACAATCGTTGTGACAGTTTGCTCATCTTTATTAACTGTCATTAGTATTCGTACAAAAATGTTAAGATTTTCTGTTCCTATATTTGAAAGGAATCCTTGTAGATTAGTTTCACTCTGCCCCATGTTATTCACACAAAGGCACTGTCCTTGTTTGTTTTCTCGTTTCTTTAAACACCACTGATCTCTGAAAACTCAGAACTGTTAGCTGTTGTACTGGTCAGAGGGCCCACAGCTGCAGTGTCACCTCGGGAAGTGAGTAACTTGCATGTTTGGACAGAAAACACGCAGTTGTTCTGTTGCCAAGGTCACCGAGTCCTCTCTGCTTGAGATCTCTGGGCCAAGAGCTCACACCATCTCTGCCTCTCACCCACGTTCAGCTCCAAGGCCAGGTCTACCTCCCTCTTTATTTTCTTCTACTCCTCCATGGCCACCTGCGTCCCATTACTCACCTCCATGCGTTTGTTAGGTTCCTTCTGCTGGGAGCTCTGGAATTGATGGAAGACCCGGAGGGACGGCAGTGGCCTTGACACCGCCTGTCCCTTCCTCAGCCCCTCATCACTTTCTCTGGCTCCTTTAAGTGGCAGGGGCAGCTCAGCTTCTAAAGAGAGGAGAGAGAACCTGCCCTTTGAACTGCCACAGAAACATCTCACGGACCGACTTGAGCCCCCAGCAGGGTCACAGACCCCTTCCTGCACTCGCCTCTGCGGGGAGAAGATGGATGCTAGGATTAGTCACTCTTCACTCACCTCCTTCCTCTCAGCTTCCTATAACTCAGCCTCCACAGCGTAGTCACGGTATATTTAAAAAATGTAAATCGACTGTATCACTTCCCTACTTGAAATCATCCCATGACTTCCCATTCCACTTAGAAGAGAATCCAAGAGCTTGGCCACGGCCTAGAAGGCCACATGCTCTGGCCTCTGTGTCTCCTCCACCCTCACCTCCTACTTTCTCCTCTTCTGCAGTTTAGCTGATTGGCACTCTCTTGCTCATCCTCAAAGATAAAAAATGCCTTCCTGCCCCAGGGCCTTTGTACTTGCTCTGTCTGGGGTGCTCTCCCCCTGGAGCTTCCCATGGCTGGCTCCTTCCCTGCTAAGATGTCACCTCAGAGAGTTCTTTCCCAGTCACCTATTTAAAGATTTATTTTTATTGTTTTTGACAGACAGAGAGAAAGAGAGAGCGAAGATACAGAGAGAAGGGGGAGGGCCCAGAACAGTCTCCATAGTTGACAGCATTGGTTTTTCCACATAGGTTCACTCCACAGGTGGGCTTGGGGCTGCACGGGGCAGGAACTGGGCCAGGGTCTCACCCCGGTGAGAACTGAACTGGAGGCACTCCCCAGTTCAGCATACGGGTCCACATGGGTCAGGGCCGGGATTCGATCCTCGGTCCCCAGGGCTGCAAAGTGAGCACTTAACCCACTGAGCCATCCCAGCCTCCCTGCCAGTCACCTATTTGAATAGCCCTTCTGACTCTGCATCACACTCAACTCCCTTATCTTGCTGTATTTTCTTCACAGCACAAATCACCATCTACATCTCTCACAATTATTTATCTCCTTGTTTATGGACTGTCTCCTCTGACCAGAATGTCAGCTCTAGAGGCCAGGGACCTGCTCTCCTTGTTTAGGGTGTGTCCCCTGCCACAGCCCAGTGCCTGACACATAATTAGTACTGCACAGATGCTCACTGTGAACAAATGAATCCAGACCTTGAGGAGAGGTGGTGAGGAAGGCTGGGCCACGGAAGAGCCACACCCACCTGCCACCGGGGTCCACGAGATAACCAGACCTCATGGCAGAGACAGGGGGGCACCGCTTCCTGAAGGAGGCGTGGCTGTCAGGCACCCAGCGTGGCTGTTCTGCTCTGCCACCTTTCCCAATCTCTTCCTCTCCTTCCAGCTTCCCTCTGTTTTCCACTTTTATCCTCAGGTTCCTTCTCTTTCAAACCTACCTTCTCATCTTAGTTTTATAATGCCTGTCACATAGGTTAGAATATGCCAATGCTCTATTTGCAGTTGAAAAAGCTACTAGGCCTTATCCTGCCTTCTACTCCACAGAGATACTTTCCTTAGTAACTGTCAAAGTTGGAGGCACATTATTTATTTATTTTTTTGCTATTTATGAGCCTCCTAAAATTACTATTTAGACGAATTTGCCATAAAAAAAATTTACTAAACAATACATTTATATAATTCCTTTGTTAAACAGTTCTCAAACCAGATAAGACGAGTGGATCCAAGGAAAATAAGCTGACATTTAGACACTTAACCAATTTTCTTTTTCAAAATTTTTTTAAAGATTTATTTTATTGTTTTTTGACAGAGACAGAGAGAGAGAGAGAGAGAGAGAGAGAGAGAGAGAGAGAGAGAGAGAGAGAGAAGGGGGAGGGCCCAGAGCAGTCTCCATAGTTGTACATCATTGGTTGTGACATAATTTAATTCCACACAGGTGGATATGGGGCCCCGCAGGGTGGGAACTGGGCTGGGGGTCTTTGCATGGGAAGCACACCCAATTTCAGCATATGGGTACACACGGTCTGGGGCCAGGATTCAATCCTCAGTCTCCAGGGCTACAAAGCGACACTTAACCTGCTGAGCCATCCTGGCTTCCCCAATTTTCTTTTGCGTTTGAATTCATGTTTGTGTGCAATATTATAAACTTCACACAATTGCCCTTCCATAGCACCAGATTCTTAATTAAATGAACACTACTGTATAACTCTGATAACTAAAATGAGCATTTCCACATAAATTAGAAATGCCAACTTGTTAATAGCTTCCTGGAGGCCTGGTTACCAAATCATCAGTGCTTCTGTCATTGTTCAGGCACAGCAACTACCACGTTACAATCTGGAACTAAGAGTGTTCTTCAGGCAGTGATTCCCAAGTGTGGACTGGGTATCCCATCAGACAGTTTTCCGCTTGTTCCTATTATAATTCTTGACAATAGTTAACTGGTTAGAAAAGTGTGATATTGTTTTATTTTAGTGAAACTCACCAAATTCAGATCAGCTGGAAGATGGAACTGGTCTGAGCTTATTAAAATTAGAAAATTTACAACAGCCAGAATATACTAGCTAACAAATTTCTTCAAGGCAGAGAGCTGCTGTACCTGTCTTCCTCCCCCTAGTATCTAGCTGGGTAAGCTGGGCAAGGCACTTAAGTTCCAAGTGCCTCCGTTTTCTCATCTGTGAAATGTACCTGATACTTCATAGGCCTGCTGTGAGAGCTAAATTCTTGGAAAACACTCAACCAAGCACCTAAGAGATATAACCTGTGGTTAGGCTTGAAAGAACTCCATAATTGTTGCTTGGCAATGGATGAAATGCAATTTGCTTCCTTTCAAAAACTTAAAATGCTCTTCAAGTCCTTCTAAGAAGAGATCCTGTTCAGCTTCCTTCAAAGAATGGATGACTCATTTATAATTCACAGCACCATCCGCCTACTAACAATTATTGTGCTAAAGTCCTTCAAAGAGCTGATTTCTTAATTAAACCTAACATTCCCCTTCCACTCTGGTTTGTCCTCTGAATTTTCATAGTAAATCTTTTAAGCAGTGTAGAAGAGAGTGTCAGTCCAGCCTAACTGTGTACATTCACCCTATTTTTGTTAGTGGCATCTGAAACCATAAAGTTATGCTGTGTTTTCAACCAGTAGAACAACACACAGGCCAGTTACTACAAACAACAAATACATTGGTATATTCTGTATTGGTTTCCTTTCTCTTCTAGCCACCCATTTGCCTTAAACTCCCTTGTTTAACATTATTTCCATCTTAGAACAGTCTTCGAAGTCAAACAGGGAACTGCAGTTTCCACTTTTTCATAACTTAAGAAAGTCCCCCATGCTTTTGTTTTTAAGCTCAGCTATGCATTTCATTATTTTGGAAACTAGGTTCTTGGCTGAGAGCAAGATGCGAATGAGACAGAGCGTTCAGGGACTGAGGTAGCCCGCTCAGAGCCAGGCTGCCTTGAACAGCTGTGGGGCTGGAGAGAGAGATCCCAGCGAAGCCCACATTCCTTAACGCCGGGAGCCTCTCCCAGCCAGGCCACCTGTGCCCGTGAGGCGCCCGGATCTCATTGCCGCTCAAGTTCCTCAGGGCAACATGGACATGGCCCTGGTGCCCAGACCCAGCCCAACCTCCTCCTCTTCCCACCAGACTCTGGCTCCAGGGGAGTGGACACCCTTCTCCGCATCCAAACTCTTTCAGCCCCGCCACCCACAAACCGATGCCCCTTAGCCACTCCATGAACTGGCAATATGGACTCCCAGGGAAAACAGACATGGGGAGGGGCTTACAAGGATGGCCCTGGGCATGCGGAGAATGTTCCAAAAGGGAGGATGTAGGCTGCACCCGGCCCAGGATGCCTCCTGTCTGCTTACTGGTCATTACCATCTTCTCCCGCAGACACAGTCCCTGACCCCAGACGGTACCAGAGAAGGTTCAGTCACATATGAGTGGATTGTTTTGACACTGTGGTGTATCCTACACATAATGAAAAATCCAAATGAGGCTACAGAAGGGAAAGGGCTAGATACCAGGTTTACCATGGGAGCCTCCCTGGAGGAGGCGGGACCTGAACTGCGTCTCAGATGAAGTAGGGGAATATCTATGCAGTACATTCTTTTATTAGAATTTATAATGGCCTTATCACTTCATGTCATTGTCAATCATACCATGCATTTTCTTGGACATTTTCCTTAAGTGTTTGTTTGGAAACCACTCCGGCCAGACCTCAGTTTTCTGCCCACTTCATTTCTGTGTGGCCCTTAAAATAAAGATAAGCTCCTTCAAGGCCACTATGCCCACTTCTCGCCTCCTCTGTACGTGCTTAAATGGCTCTAAATGTTTGGATGAGGTCTGCCACACTCGAAGGCCAAGAAGCCTTCAGAAGTCTCAGAAGCCAACGGTTCTGTCCAAAACAGCTGCTTTGGGCTGTGGCTACCTAACACAGGCACTGTCCACCTGGCCTTCCAAGTGAAGCTCAGAGACACCCCTCAGTGATTTGCTTGGTGCTATGACAAGGAACAAGTCAGAAGGAGCACATTTTTGTTGTCTCTGTCTATCTCTACCATTCTGGGAAGTGTTCGTGGTGACCTCAGAAATAATTCCCCAGGCTCAGGCAGCTGTCCTGTAAGTACTTGACTTCCCCATGGGCCAGCGCTTGTCCTTGGTAATGTGTATGTTTGTAACCACACAGTTTATTCTTTGGTTTCGGGCATGAAGTGATAACTGGCTTACCCAGCTCCAGAATTAAAGCAGAGAAGGTGGGAACACAGACGTGTTGGGTCTTTGATGAAAATGCTGAAGATCCACTGTCCTGGCTTGTTGGTCACAGAAGCTGTGCTGAAGTATTAATAGAATGAGTATGGACTGTGAATCACAACTGGGCTTGACCCGGAGCTCCTCTTCCATCCATCATGCATGAGCACATCCTAGATGTGCTAGGTCCCCTGGATGCCCACGTGGGGGGCACCACATTCAGTGTGGGGGCCAGTCTGTTGGCCTCCCTCAGCCTCGCTTTCTTCATCTGTACAGAAGCAATAACACAGACCTCTCCCAGCGATAACGGGAAAAGTGAGGAAGTGGAAGTGGCCCGCCGGCACTAGGTGGTCAAAATGAATCTTGGAGAGTCAGTGTCCTGGAGCTGAGGGGAGTGCACCGGTTCTAGTCCTCTGTGGGGGCCCCCGGTGGGGCCTCACACAGCTCCAGACAGCCTGTGGCAGCCGCAGAGTACATATGATTAGGAGATATTGCAGAACTGCTGTTGCTGTAGCAGAGAACATTCCAGCAAGTGTAGCACACTCCAAACAAAGAAAGACACGTGTTATCTCTTTCCTGAAGCCCCATTAAATACTGGAAAGACACTACCAAATTTAACTTAAAATTACAGTTTTTAGAAAGTGACTAAGTGTACCCCCCCCCACCCCAGGCCTTCTAGAGGATTCTAGATGCACCTGGAGCTCAAGTATGGTCCTCCCTAAGGTCTTTCACCTCCACAGGAACCCCCTGCCCTCCCAGTGCCCTCTCGTGAGCAGTAATTGGGCAGCCAGGGATGTAAAGTCGGAGGAAATTCTAGGCCAGGCCCTGTATTTACTGGGAAGGTAAAAGAGACCATTTTCCATCTCTTCGTTCTCTCTCAAGGCACACAGACAACGGGCCTGTCTGGCCTAGTTACTGCTTTCTGTCTCGGAAGCGCTGCCGGCGCCAGCTCTCAGCCTTCCACCTCATTAAGGTTCTGTGATGATCCCTTCCTGGTGCTACGCATCTGTCCGGTCCCGTGGGATTATTAGAGGGCAGACACCAGCAGGGAAGGTGTGAGTGACTCACTCTCACAAATATCGCCCCTCATATTGTCAGAGCAATTATAAAATACTGTTCTTAAAAACGCAGTCATAAAATACCCAACTGAGGACTCTCAGTATAATTTGTCTGCCAGCCTTCTATTTTTATAATGGAAGGTTGAGCTGTGAGGAAAAACTAAACTGCAGAGTAGTGCACTGACTTTTAAGTTTTTGTAGTAGATAAAGAAATGTAGGCATTTTTCTGATTTCTTTCTTAAAAACAAAAACCTGCCCCTCTAATTCCATGAAGAGACTGAAGAATTAAAGAAATTGTGATTGACAGCCCTGAGATCTGAAGTCCAGGAGGCTCAGTGAGTTGGAGGTGTGGGCTAGGCTCAAAGCAGAACTTACCCATTTCAGAAAAGAAAATGAAGTGGATGCAGAAGGCAGGTTCTTAAAGAACAGCCAGGAAATGAAAACTTCGTTTCCTACAGAATTTATCCAATACCGCACAACTGTTGGAAGGTTCCTAAAAGTCAAGTTTGACACTCATGAGAAGCTTACCTTTTGAAAGAATCTGGCTCAGCAATTCAGAGAATTCAGGAAAAAACACCCCCATCCTAAAAATCAAACAAAAAACAGGCAAGGGGCAAGTGAAGAGGCTGAGGGGTACAGGAGAAGCCCAAGGCCACACCCAGGCGAGGACTGCTCAGCAGTGCTGGGGGGCTTTGGCTGATCCTTCTCCTCCTTCTCCGCCGCTGGCCTACTCAGAATCCTTGGGGGTGCTCGTTTAAAATGACGCTTCCTGAGCCCTTGCTGATCTTCCGGAATTAGAACCTTGAAGGAGAAGGTGGAATCTGCCAACAGCCCAGGGCACGTCATTCTGATGTGCCCTCTGCTCCCTGATTACTGTCAGTAAACTCTTATTAGATCTCTACTGTGTAGAGGAGCTTCCTAGCTGTTGTGTGGATGTGCCAAGGAGGCAGAAGGTGGTTTCGTGCCCTACGCTGTGCATTCCCAAGGTGTCCACGAATCCCCGGCGTCTGTTCCCGGGCCCTCTTCTTGGCTTCCTCTGACCGTGTTCATAGGAAGGGTCAACTCAGAAGCAGAGCAAGAGGGCTGGCTCCCACCAGAGTCTGAGAAACGCAGAAGATGCTGTAGAAGACGCCCCTAGAATAGAGCGGGGAGGCAGGGAGGGGGCCCCACTCCATCGTAGCAGGCCTGGGCGTTCCCACAAGGTTAGCCCTCCTCTTCTCTCCACTGCTCCACCCCTGACCCTGCCCTTTATTCCCCTCAGCAAGGACAGCCTCCCTCACACCTAGTCCAGCCTCAGCACAGGAACCCCCTGTGCAGGATGGTAATCATGCAGGATGCAGCAGGCTGGCTATTACACTGAGAAGACTGGCCACAAGCCTGGCCTTGACCACAGACCACCTCGTGCCTCCTCATCCCACTCAGCAAGCACGCTCCCCCCCCACCCCCACCCCCACCCCCACCCCCGTCCAGTCCATCTGTGGCTAAGCTAAGCCCATGGCTTCAGAGCCTGCTCTATGAGAGGCAGATTCCCCCAGGAAAACAGTTGCTGGGAAGCAAAGGAACGAGAGCTGGGGTGAGGCTGCAGAGGCCCTGGGGTCCTGGGTCACAGACTGCACCCCCTTCCCACCCCACGCGTCCCGGGCTCGGGACAAAGTGCCGCTCCTGCGCCACCCAGTGCGCGCGGCGGGAACTGCAGCCCCTGCGCCCCCAGCTGCCTCCCGCTGCTTGTGGCTGGTCGCCGAGACCATGGAGAACAATGCCTGGCGTCAGGTCAAGGCTGGTGTAAGGTTGCTCTCATGCCTGTGCCAGGAACGAGGCCACTTTTAGCAAAAGAAGAAACCGGAATGGTAGTAATACCCATAGTGCGGACGAAGATGGTAACAGCTACTATTTCAGGGGAGCTTTAAGTTTCCCCGAGTGTCCACTGGGCCAGTGGACTGTTTGACAGCCTGTGGCAGAATCAAGACTTCTGCGGCACTGTGACCAGGTGTCTTGGAGCCCTAGGCTAAACCTGACTTACAAGCACTCACTCATTCACTGCCCTGGTCCTTAATTATATAGATGTCAGTCCCTGAAACCCGCGGGGCAGCTGCCCACGAGACCCCCGCTGTGGTCACATGGCTCTGTGCGCCCTTCCCTTTCCACCTCCAGACAGCAAGCGGCTGCGTATTCCCCGCTGGTGATGCCCAGCTGCGGGAGCAGGGAGAGGCTGGTGCGGTGCCCTCCTCCTCGCCCCGTGCCCTGCAGACGCTGCTTCAGGCGCGTCAGTAACAGAACCCCTGAACCCACCAGCCTGTCCTTGCCGCCCACAGGCCCTTCGCACCGCGCGGGTGTGGGACAGGAAGGGGCACCTGGCCACCAGCGCAGAGCCCGCCGGCCCCGGGTCTGCACCCCTACGCCCGAGGCTGCTTACATCTGTGGCTACATCCCTGCAGGAGTTCCACTGGCAGGAAATCAGGTCACTGAAGCGAGCAGCTTCCTAAGTGGGTTTTGCTTGGCCCACACCAGCCATTCGCCTGCTTTCAAGTGTGCCCACTGGTCACTTCTTCAGGGGCAACTTCCCCTCAGCACCCCAAGCCAGGTTCCACCTCTCCTATTCTAGCATTTTTCTAGGCAAAGGGGACCACAGGGTAAAGGAGGGGCCCGGTGACATTTGGAGCCCAGCGGGGAGGGGAAGTGGTAGGCGATGAGGGGGGAGAGGTGGGCAAAGGACATAGTAAGGGGTGTGACCCATGTTCTGAGTCTGAAAAGAGTGGATATGATCCACCCTGGCTGCCATTTGAGAACTGATGTGGAAAATGGCATCACAGAAGCAGGGAGATCACTGGAAGTGACAGTGAGGCTCAGTCGGTGGCCATGGAGACAGTGAGAGGGGGTCAGATTCGGGATATGTATCCGAAGGTGGCAGGGACAGGGATGGCTGATGGGTAAGGGAAAGAAATAAAGGATTGTGGAAGGAACTCAAAAAGAGTGGGGAGGCTTTGATAGAAATATTTATTCATGGTCTTAGAGTTAGTAACTGGAAACATAGCCAGGCAAAACCCCGGAAGAGTGCCAAAGAAGAGAGACAAGTTCTTGTAATAAAAGGTGCATTCCTGAGAATCATCAGTCCTGCATTCTTAGCCCAGGGATTGGCTCAGGACAGCTATCGGTCAGACGTCAGGCAGTCAGGATGAGGCGCGTCAAGAGTTCTGATCGCATCCAATGCTCCGGAAAAGAGATGCCCGGTGGACGTTTACGTCAGCCCTTTAGGGGTACTTAGAGGGTTATCTGGAGGTCCAGATGCATATCCAGGCATTGACACAGGACTGGAAAGTCCACAAAATGTACGTTCCCAGGCTATTTAGAACAAGAGTGGGGTCTTTCCGCATGCTTCAACCTTCGTAATGTTAACCAAGTGATCACTTTTTATATTAATATATTCCCGATCTTCCCTCTTTTCTCAGAATCCTTCCTAGGATTTTGTCCTGAGCAACTGGAAGAATGACAATTGCTAATATTCATGGTCAGCCAGGCACTCTTCTAAACTCTTGACATATTTTAAAGCCGTTTCAATTTCACACACTTATGAACTAGGCGTTTTTATTGTCCCCATTTTATAGAGGAAATGAGGCACAGACCGGTCACAATTTGCATAAGGCCACACAGGTGTAGCAAGTAGAAAATCTGGGGTTTGAACACAGTGCGAAGCCACTACACAGTTTCCTCTCTTTATAAAAAAGAAAACCATTTACTGTGATAGGGAAAACGGGGTGGGGCAGGGCTTTGTGAATGGAGAGTTCCGGCAGGGCGCGTTGGGGCTGGAGTGCTCACCATGGCAAAGAAGGCTGGAAGGTGGAGCTGAGTGCCTGACTTGACTGGATAGGGGTACAAGCTGATCTTTCCGAGCATCCCATCGGGCCGTAGGAGCATCAGGAAAGCGTCGGGGAGACACTTTTAGGGCAGCGCTTGTTTTCCTCCCAGGAGCCCATCAAAGCCCTGCCCTTGCTCCAGAACAATGACGTGTGTGCACATGCAACACTGCCCACACAATTTCAGGGTGTCCCCGGGTCCTCCGAAGGCATCACGGGCCATTCTAGTGCACCTATCAGGCCTCCCCCCAACCATCAGCAACAGCCGGACGTCGCCACATCCTGATGCCTGTCTGACCTCCGATGAAGTCGCCCTAGGTCACAGCGCCCTCTGTCGGCACGAGGTAGGAACGCCACTACTAACAGGTGAGAACGGAGTCCCTTGAACGCGCGTGGAGAGCCCGGCTCCTCACTCATCGCCCCCAGCCCCGCGGGCGTCGCACCGGCACAGGTTTGCTTTGGATGTGGTCCACGTGGACTAGGAGGAGGGAGCCACACAAAGTGCCGCTCTTTTACTCATCACTCGGTGATGTTAATAATCTGGACAGTCTCTAAATTTAAAGACAAAACTAGCTCATTCCACTGTTCCCATCAACAAACTGGCTTGTCTGGTCTACATCGGCTCGCTTACCGCTGCTGTGTGTGTTGGCTTTGGCGCCCCTGCCTCTCTGGGGAATCCCCCATGCGAGTTCTGGCGGGCGCAGGACCCCTCAGCCCTGGGAGCTGCAGGCGCCAGGTGCTCCCACTTCCCCCAAGCCCTGTGGAGCTCGCTGGCCTATGCTGGCCCAGCCACCTGCGGCTCTGATCTGTGAGGGGAAAGGTGCAGGGACAGAAGAGAATGTATTTTTGGCCATGGCAGCTAGGCCAACAGACCACCTGGTCGGGTGACTGGTTACAGATCGCTGCCGTATTGCTATCTGGCAGCAGGTAAGTGATGACAGGACTGCCAGGCCCAGAGGGGAGAAGGTCCCAGGAAGACCAGATCACAGCTGGTGGGGCTGCCTGAGAAGGGAAGTCCTTGAAATAGGCCAAGCCAGAAGGACCCCTGTGCGAGGGAACCACGAATGAGCAGAGAGAGCTAGGCAGTGGTCAGAGCCGATAAACTTGGGTGGGGCCAACACAAGGGAGGGTCCAAGGGTGGAGTCACACTGGGTGGAGAATGAGACAGAGCAGAGGGGGGGGGCATGGTAGAAGGTCAGCTTAGTCACAAACCCTGGGAGGGGTGGTGGGGTAGGGCCTTCCCTCTGGGCCCAGATGGGCCTAAGAGGCCCCCGCTGGGCCAGGAAGGAGGCTAGCAGCGTCCATGGTGACTAAAGGAGACGTCCATCCCACCTCCACTCGGTGGGCAGATTGCTCTGTGCCACAGCTCCTACCCGAGAATGGCATTGTGGACACTGGAATCACAGTTTCCCATAATGGGTCCTGATTGTGTAGAAACTGCCCTTTCCCCTCCCACCCTCACTCCCCAGCCCCTAATTGCCAGAGATCAGCGGCTCCTGACAAGTTTACTTTAAATCTGCCCATTCCCTGCCAATTAGCCAGTTTAACTTTCCACTGTGGCACAGATGAAAGTCACTATTCAGAGCTGGACCCAGATCCCAAGGGGCTGGACTCGGTTGCCATGGAGATGGAATCTGGTGGCGCTGCCCATTCAGCACTGGTGTTACTGAGGTTGCCTTGCAGCCTAGCATGGGCAGGAAGCCAATCCTCATGCACCCCCACAGCCTCCCCCCAACCCCCACTTTATCCAGACTGCGACTTCCGCTGACCAGCTGTTTGCCCTTGGTAGTTGATCTGTGCTGCTAAAACCTGCTGCCGTGGGAGCCCACACAGCTGAGCCCACGGGAGCCACCCTCCGGCTTCCTCAGATCTCAGCCACACCTTCGAGACCCAGAGAGAAATGACTCAGGTTGGACACAGTGGCTCCAAATAACCTCAAGTGACCCAGCAAACAGAATGAAGTCGACACCCAGAATCTCACCTATCAACTCAATTTGTCATCTGCCTGACAGTGGCTGCCATTTCCCAGAACATTTACTCAGTTATATGTAAATATGAGCTCACTGGCTACAGTCCCAGCTCTGCCTACCTAACACCAAGAGTCTCAATTCGGCTACATGTTCAGCAACCACTGAGCCCCAGGCGTCCTGCAGGGTCTTGTCTTAATTGGCATAGGGTGGGCCGGCCCCCCCAGGCTTCAGAGCTCCCCAGGGGATTTGAATGTGTAGCCAGGGGTGAGGCCTGCAGCTCTGACACTTGATTCTGTTAGGGAGAGGGATGCGACCCAGACACACTATTTCTGTCCCAACTCGATCACGCGTGCATCCGCAGCCTGGCTCACCCATGGTCGGTAGGCCTGCGGGGCCTGCGACGCTGCACATCTGACGCGCTCCTAGTGATGCAGTGCGACTGGCCAGGGGGCCCCCGCCAGGCTGTGCAAACAATAAGCGGTAAGCGGGGTGCTGATGCGAAATGCTAAGAGGGCTCAGAGCCGCGGTGAGGGAGCCTCCACAGAAGTGGCTCTTTTGCTGGGACACTGGCTGGGAATAGTTTTTAAAATCAGGAGCCAGAGCAAGAGTACAGGCACCTTTACTTTTAAAGTAAACTTTGAAAAAACGATGAAGGTATGCAATACATAGAACAAAGAGTACAGGTTGGCCAATTTTTTGAGGTATAATTCACCCTTTTAAAATGCACAATTCAGTCATTTTTGGTATATCCACAGAGTTGTGCAACGACGACCATGCTCTAATTCAGAACATTCTCATCACCCTGACAAGGAAATCCCGAATCATTAGCGGTCACTCCCCATTTCTGCCTCCCCCAGCCCCTGGCAATCACAGTGGAGTTTCTATCTCTGCGGACTTGCCTATTGTGGACTTTTCATATAAATGAAACCACAGCTTCTTTCACTTGGCATGTTTCCGAAGTTCTTGCATGTTGTGGCATGTCAGCACTGCATCCCTTTACACAGCCGAATAACAGTGCATTGTGCGAAGAGCCCACGTTTTGCTAACCCTTCCGTCATCCGCTGATGGACGTTTGGGCTGTTTCCATTTCCAGCTGTTGTGAATAATGCAGCTAGGAACACTCATGTCCATGTTTCCGTGTGGGCATGCTTTCAGTCCGGGGGACGGGTTATATGCCCAGGAGTGCAGTCGCTGGACCACATGGCAACTCCATGTCACATTTTTGAGGAACTGCCGAATCGTTTTCCAAAGCAGCTTTACCATTTTCCATGGGCAGTGTGAGGAATACTCTCACATAGCACACACCCATCTCTCCACCGCCCGGATCGGAATAGCATCTTGTTGGGGCTCTAGACCATCCCCTGGGCCTCTTCCCTGTCATCTCCTCACCCCCAAATGGTTGCCACTAGTTTGACTTCTGTCATCACGGAGGTTGGGGACTTTGAAAGGTAGAAGGCTGGGGTGGGGGTTCCCTGTGGTGAGATCCACATTAGCAAAGGCACAGTGACCAGGCAAGGGCGTCCCCACTTTAAATTCCTCATTGTGGACAGGGGCCCAGATTTTCCCGTTACCACACCAAGGGCTGGGGGCAGACAGCTTTCCTCCCTGCTCACCTCACTTCCTACAGAGCAAGGAACCCTTTCAGAAACATAACAAGCAGGTGGGCATCTCAACCGGGATTCTCTGGGAGGCGGGGGAGGCAGCTGGCTGGGGCAGCGCTGTGCTCCACGCCCCAGGCTCATCCCAAAGACAGCCGCAGCCTCAAGGGCACGGTCACGACCACGGTGGCTGCCATGCAGCGCCCTGCCTTGGCAGGGGCCCCCTCACTGTCTCCTCTATCCCTCTAGTATCCACTCACCTCCCATTGACAGGCACTTGAGGAGAGACACGGCCCCAAACTTCAGGTGACCACCCGGCCACTGAGGCTGGACTTGCCCCGCAGGAACCGCACATGGGCAGTAGCTGCACAGCCCGCTGGCTGTCCTCGGGCCGATGCTGCTGAGCTGGGCTCCGTGGGCAGTTTCCCAGGTGGTGGTCCTTGGCGACTCGGGCCTGCAGCCGCCACAGCAGGCCCCTAGCGCCTGGAGGCCCTTCCTCTGCCTCAGTGGTTCTCCAGTGTCCAGACCTGCAGCCCAGCCTTTCCCTGAAGTGACCTCCCTCTGGCCTCGTCCAACATATGCACAATTTATGCGCAATTACACTGTCACACACTTTCAAGCCTGCTTGGAGATATTTATCTCCCATGACTTTCCAGACCAGCTCCTCACCCCCGAAGTCCCCCCTGCCAGCTCCTCTGAGACGCTGGGCGAGAGCCCCCTGCAGGCCTCAGGCCGGCCCCTAAAATACCATTCCGGCACAACACGGCTCAAATGGTCCTGTTTCTGCAGCCCACCGTCTGGGAATTTGCCGACTAGCCACGAATTTGGGCACTCTGTAAAACACACTCAAGTCCCTGGGACGGCCAGTCTGTTACACATGAGGGTGCATTGGTTTAATGGATCGATGTCCTGCCAACACCGAGCTAAGAAGGGCAGCTGCAGGCATGGCAGTGTGGACAGGAGTGGAGCTGGTAGCCATGGTGGGCAGGGTGGGCAGGAATGTGCTGGGCGTGCAGTCCCAAGGCTTGGGAGAGGTACGTCCCAAACAGGGCTTAGAAAGGACAACGAGAAGATGCCAACCATGAACTTTTCAAGTCAATATTGTATGTATTCTAGGAAGGGCTTCCTCTCCCCAGGGCCCTGGTACTCCTCTGCCTTCTCTTTCCACTCTTCCCACATTTTCTTTCCTCTCCTCCACACTGTAATTTCCCTAGTCCCTTCTTCTGACCTCAGCAGAGAAAATTCTTATTTGTTCTATTTTCTCTACATTAAAGATTTAAAAGGCTTTTGGGGGCTAGCCTCAGAATCTAACTATTGTTATAGAATCACTTCATGGGAAAATGCATGGCCTAGCCCTGTGCCTGGCTTATAGTAGGTGCTCAACAAGTGCTGGTAAAGCAAACGAAGGAGTAAATGAAAGGTCACGTCATTGTGAGTTCCTAATACTGATTGTGGAGTGGCCTATGCGGGTGACTACTGAATTTCCTATAGGCACAAATCACAGGGGTCAGTCATCCTGGGCTCCCGCAAGATTCCAAACATAGAGCCAGGGTGGGACCCAGGGTGTAGGCCGCCGATCTCGTCTTGTTTCCTTTCCTCCTTGGAGCTTTTTCTTCTGGAGAAGTCAGTGGGCAGGGACTGATGGGGGCCCAGCGCCCTCTGCTGGTGTCTTTTCATGGTTGGCTTTTGCATAGTCATTTTATACTCTCTTGCTTTTAATAGATTGGGCAAGGCTGGGAGTATTTCTGGTTTTATTCCAGGCTCACTTTTCATGGATGTCAAGTCTGAAAGTAGCTCATGGTGATAAAAAATGGCTGTCAAGGTGGGTTCCCAAGCATTAATAATTTAATTGAATGTAGGTTTTGTTTGTTTTAACAACCTCCGAGTGCCCAAGGGTCAAGTAGAAATAGCTTCTATGGCAGGCTCAGTGCTGCATCTCTGATGCAATGGGCTTTCTCTCCAGCTAGGAGAAGCACAGGCCTGGTTTTGCTTAAGTGAACTGAGAGATT
Organism: Craseonycteris thonglongyai; assembly: GCA_004027555.1. NCBI lineage: Eukaryota > Metazoa > Chordata > Mammalia > Chiroptera > Craseonycteridae > Craseonycteris > Craseonycteris thonglongyai. The sequence goes on along the minus strand of PVKE010002394.1, from coordinate 10,378 downwards.
TCCTCCAAGAAAGAGAAGCAACCCTGTCCACAAGGACCGGCCCCTGGACAGAGACTAGTGCTGACCCTCCGCTCATCACCAGGAAGCTCTGGCCCTCCCCCAGAGGCCTGTGGGACAGCCGAAGAGGGAAGCCAACGGCTCCGCATTCCCCCAGGCGTGCCACAGTAGGTACTGAGGAGAGCAGGGTCAGGGGACCAGCGCAGGGAAACAGCCCTCAGGTGTACAGAGTCCAAGGCCAACCTAACCCAGACTGTGGGCAGCCCCTGCTCAGAGTGAGGCTCCCTAGTTTCCATATACGTATTAATACATGGAGTCACTTGGGAAGTCCTGTTAAAGTGCAGATCCCGATTCTGTAGGTCTGGGATATACCTGTATTTCTAAGAAGCTCCCAGATAAAGCTGCTGCTCCGGGATCCACACTGTGAGAAGCACGTGTGTAGAGGAAATGGGTTCTGAAATCAGAATGCTCAAGTTCAAATTCCAACTCTGCACTTATGCTGTGACCTTGGACAGATTATCCTCCTCACCTTCTCTTTCTGAGTCTGTTTCATTCTGTGTGAAACAAGGAGAATGACACAGAATGACTTCATAGGTTGTTGTAACAATAAAACGAAACAGTGCAGGTAAAGCTCTCAGCAGAGAGCCGGCAGTGCCTGTATACAGTAAATGTCTTCATATTCTGGTGCCTCTCAGCAAGCTGCTTATCGATCCCCTGCTGCACACCTAGGCTCTGGGATAGAGCAGCGATAGAAACAAATGCTGCGTTCTCATGGAGCTCACATTCTAGAAGATGATAAGTGACACATTGGGCATGCCAGTCAGTGAGAAGTGTGCTGGAGAGAAAATAAAGCAGATGAAGGACATTTAAAAGTGCTGGATGTGGAATATTATTATTTGTATAGAACACCAGGGGAAAGGTCACTGAGAAGGTAATTTTGAGGTCAGGGAGCTGGCCATGTGGATAGCTGAGGAAACAGGAGGGAACTTGTAAGTGCAAAGGCCCTGGGGCAAGAGTGTATGTGGTGTCTGTGAAGAACAGCAAGGGAACCAATGTGGCTGGAGCCCAGAAAGTGAGGGGAGAATAATGTGTGCGGGGGTGATGGTGGCAAAACAGATCCTGTAGGGCCTTGCTATCCATTGACTTTGGATTTTGCTCTGAGAGAAATGGGAAAACACTAGAAAGTTCTGCATAAGAGCGACATGATCTGGGGAAGCCGGGATGGCTCAGTGGGTTAAGCACTCACTTTGCAGCCCCGGGGACCGAGGATCGAATCCCGGCCCCGGCCCGTGTGGACCCATATGCTGAACTGGGGAGTGTCCCCAGTTCAGTTCTCACCTGGGTGAGACCCTGGCCCAGCTCCTGCCCTGTGCAGCCCCGCGTCCACCTGTGGAATGAAACTATGTGGAAAAACCAATGATGTGCAACTATGGAGACTGTTCTGGGCCCTCCCCCTTCTCTCTCTCTCTCTGACTCTGTATCTCTCTCTATGTCAAAAACAATAAAATAAATCTTTAAAAGAACGATGTGATCTAACCATTTTAATAAGACAACTTAGGCTGTTGAGCATAGACTATAGGGACTCCAAGGTCATTGTAATAACAAGGGCAGAGAGTGGAGGGTGGCAAAGATGCTGGTGGAACTGGTGGGAATATATATATTGAGTAAGTATCACATGTGGCTATAAACATAGAGACATTTTAATTGTCTTTTTAGTGGGGTTAATTCACTCCTTCCTCTGGATGAACACTTGGACAGAGCATGACTTCACTGGCACCGTCCCAGGAAATGAGAAGGTCTCAGGTGCATAGAGAAGCTGCTCATTTCCCCACAAACTCATCACCCATCAAAAAAACAAAACAAAAACAAACGATCCAATTAAAAAATGTGCAGAAGACCTAAGTAGACCCTTCTCCCCTGAAGACATACAAACAGCCAACAGATAAATGAAAAAATGCTCAACATCACTAGCAATTAGGAAAATGCAAATGAAAACCACAATGAGATACCATCTTACACCTGTTAGAATGTCTATAATCAACAAGGAAAGGAATAACAAGTGCTGGAGAGGCTGTGGACAAAAAGGAACCCTCATACACTGCTGGTGGGAATGTAAATTGGTTCAACCACTATGGAAGGCTGTGTGGAGATTCATCAAAAAACTAGGAATGGAATTGCCATATGACCCAGCAATCTCTCTCTTGGGTATCTACCCAAAAAACCCTGAAAACCTTAATCTGCAAAAATTCATGTACCCCAATGTTCATCGCAGCACTGTTCACGGTGGCCAAGTCGTGGAAACAACCAAAGTGTCCTGTGATAGATGACTGAATAAAGAAGTTGTGGTACATTTACACAATGGAATCCTATTCAGCAATAAGAAAAGATGAAATATAGCCATTTGTGACAACATGGATGGACCTTGAAACTGTCCTATTAAGCAAAACAAGTCAGACTGAAAAAATCAAGAAACATATGACGTCGCTTATAGGTGGAATATAAAACTGAAAGGAACAAAGACTCATGGGCACAGTCAATAGTTTAGTGGTTACCTGAGGGTGGAGGGGAGGTGGGTGGGCGTGATGGGTGGGAGGGAGTAGGGAGGGGGAATCACACACACGGTGATGGAAAGTGAGCTGATTCTGGGTGGTGAGCACATAATGGGATGTATAGACAATGTCATGTAGAATTGTACACCTGGAAACACGTAATTGTTATCAATCAATGTCACCCCAATAAATGTAACAATTAAACAAACAAACAAAACCCTCATTACCACTTTTAAAAGCTGGCATCAATATTCAAGTGTCAAATGGGCAGACCCCCACCCACTACCACCGGTAAGCGCTGCTCTGTCACCTGCTGTCTCCTGCTGGGTCCTCTATTGTGAGAATCCAGGTTGCACTTTCACACTTGCTGTTTAATCTTAATTCTGGAGTTTGACCTTGGTTTGTTTGCATTTTGTTTTAATACAAAGAGAAGATCCAAAAGGTCACCTTCATCCCTCAGACAGGAGGGTACATTACCTTTGAAAACCTCAGGGAGGTGCAGGGAGACTCTAAGGACCCCTGGAGTCAAGCAGGGTAGCACCCCCTTAGGAAGGTGGGTGGGCAACCCATTGCTATGGGTCTACTCAGACCTGTTGAGTCTGAGAGAGATCAGTACAGGGAGGGAGATACCTCAGCCTGTGCTCACCCACCTTTTGGGGCTGGCTGCAAGCTGGCATTGTGCCAGGGTCCATGGCAGTGATGATGGAGTTCCCAGCCTGCCCACCTAATTGCTGCCTGGTGACTCAGCCTCCTCCTGTTCCTTTGGTGGCTGCTTGTGCCAGGGCTGCAGCACCTGTGACCTGTGGGCGGGCGGGGAGACCCACCTGCACCTCTCGCTGTGGTGACATGCTTGTGACAAGGGACCCATTCTGTCCTCTAGAATACCAGTCCCAACTCCATGCCTTTTGTGTATTTCCCTACTGTTTGATTTTCTAATGTACATGTCCTTCCTCCTGTCAAACAGCTTCACGTTGTTTATTATTAATTTTAATTAAAATAGATCAATATTCATTTCATTGCACACCTGGCTGTGACTGGAGTCAGTCAAGGTGTCAGGAAACTGACACTGAGAATGGAAGGCCTTCTGACCTAGGAAAGGCAATTCCGGCCTCATCATCATTCTTGTCATGGCAGCTTTAAAAAAAATTTTGAATCCCTCTGCACAAACTCTCATTTAACCCACCTATGAATTAGGCATTATTATCCCCATATTCCAGATGCAAGTCCCGAGTCCCAGAGAAGTGAAGTGACTTACCCATGGCCATCCCACTGGCTTGTATCCAGATGGAGCTGACCCGTGGTCTATGTTCCTGCCTTGTCTCCTCCGCGAAGTGCAGCCGGCCCCAGAGAGACACAGAGCAAAGCTGGCAAAGAGCGCTTGGCCTGCAGTCAGAAAACCTGGCTCTGGTCCTGGCTCTGCTACAGATTTGCTGTGTGGTTGAGGGCACCTCACTGCACCTCTCTGGGCCTTGCACATTAGACACCAGATCAGACAATCTCTGAGATTCCTCTAACTGGGGAGCTTTAGTTCTGGCTTGTTTGGTGGTAACAGAAGCCACTCTGCTGGAACAGAACCGGGAACCGCATCCAAGAGTGCAGGGGCTCTCACACAGCTCAGGCTGGGCTGGCACCAGACTAGCCGGGCGTGAAGCCCAGGAAGGGCCTCTGGCAGCCCCTCTCTGCAACTGCATGGGTCACCACTTCTCTCAGCACCCCGTTTCATTCTTTTCTCTCTGCAAACTGGCTTTCTTTTTCTGTAGGTCAGCTTTCTCTGCTTCTCTGGCCAATGGGGGCAGCTGCCTTTCCGGCTCCCAATGATTAGGCCTCATTTCTGGAGGCCAACTGAGTCTCAACCACATTCCAATTCCAAATTCCAAGGGCACGAAATCAGATTGGGCGAGGTGGATTGGATATCCTCCCAAAGACGTGGGGGCTTGGGGGAGCACGCTCCAGGAGACTGTACACAGAGCAGGAACAGCATCTTTAGCAGAAGAGAAGTACAACTCCATTCCCAGTGAGGTGACACTGAGACCTACAGGAAAAGCACAAGCTCACAGGGCGATCGCTTCCTCCATAACACATCTTTGATATCTTTCAGGACCTTTATTGGAAGAGCTGAGGATGAGAGAAGATGTGAGTTGCCTGAGGGATAGACACTACACAGAATTTACTGCCCACTATCCCTGCCACTTGACATGTGTAGATGCATGGCTAACATTTCCTGTTTCTGACATTGGTACCACTTAAGTCTTTCAAGTTTGACATTTTCACTCTCCCTCCTGTAGTAAATGAGCTGCCCAATCCCATGCTATCCTTAGAATAGTCCTGAATCCCTCAATTCCCATAAACACCCTAACCCAGGCTCTTAGGTCTTGAACCACTTCTCTAGACTCCATTGGCTTCTTTTCAACCCGAATCCACTGTGCACACCACTCCCAGGAACTTGATCCTTAACCACTGCTTTCCACTCCAACTCCACTCTTGCTCAAAAATCTTGCCTGGTGCCCACTACTTATGGAACCACATCTAGACTCCTCAACCTGCTCGTTAAGACTGCACTTCTGATCTGATCTTAGCTTTCTGATGTTTTGTTCCCCATCCCTATCTATAAATCTACACTCTCAGGTCCCAAATGTGCCTTCACATCCCCCAAGCCCTCACTTTGCTCACCTCGTTCTCTTACCTCCACAAAGCCCCCATCACCCGGCTGGCCTCTGTCTCTGCACAACTCTCCAAGGACTCATGACTTGGCCACGTGGCCATTGGAGATGTGTCCCACCCCACTTGCTAGTTCCAACCTGCATATCTTCCTGGCCAGGCAGCTGGTCAGTGTCTAGGGGCTGCGCTTACGTCGTCTTCATCTTCATCCTCAGCATGGAGCCCAGAGCCCTGCCCTTGGTGGGTGTTCAGGAAATGTTTGCCTGAACTTTTGCTGCCTATCTGGGTGATTCGCCCTTGACTCCCTCTAGGATTTGTGGCCTTAGCACTGTAACTGTGCCTGAAAGGTCCCAAGGTGCCAGCCAGTAGGGTCTTCCTCCTCCTTGGACCATGCAAGGACCAAGTGGGCTGGAGGGGGACATGCGGGGAGGCCCCTCAGACTGTCCACAGACTTTCATCCCAGATCATGTCTAGAAATGCACATACGTATGTGCCTATGTCCTGTCTGCAGATTGGCTCATGAGATGAGGGCCCTCGAGACTGGATTTTGTAGTCAGACTTCCCCTGTTGGGTTTTCAAACTGAAGCAGATGCCAGTTTCAAGAACTAAGACAAGGTCATCAGGGAACCAGAGCTGCCAGGCTGAGCAGAAGCGCTCGGCCTTCTTTGTGCTGATGCCTCTGCCGTGCACATCAAGTCCCAAGGACTGGTAGTCGTGGTCTCTGCGGCCCCTGGACCTTGACCAGGCTCCCCCGTGTCCCAGTTCCACATCATCCAACTCTGAGGCAACAGAAGGACAACAGTGTGTATTGAGGGGACAAGCTGGCCTGGCTGTCAAACAGCTGTCGCATTCGTCCTTGGGGAGCCACAGCCCAACATTCCTGCTAACACTGCTTGTGGACCAACTTTGCTGGTGGCCTTGTGCTTTTTCTGTAGGTCTCAGTAGCACCTCATCTGGAGTGGAATTGTACATCACCTGTCTCTTCTGCCAAAGATGCAATTCCTGTCCTGTGTACAGAGCCTCTCAAGGGTGTCTCCCCAACATGCACCCCACTTCTTGTGCTATAGAACTTAGTTGATGAGACCAAGATGCACATCCAACCCAACTTGCCCAAGTGGGTTTCTTTCTGGAAAGAATATCCAAGACAGAAGTCACCATGTCTTTTGTGATATAGTCTTGGAAGTAACACACCATCACTTCTGTCATATTCTGGTCACTAGAAGTAGTCACTATGTCTAGCCCTCACTCAAGAGGACAGGAACAGGCTCCTCTTGAAAGAGTATCAAGGATTTTCAGGCCTATTTGAAAACCACTGCAGCACAGAACTGAATGGTGAAGTGTTCCCAAGTGTTTGGAGGTCTGGTAGTCAAGGTACAGGGTCTGGGGAGTCCCCTGAAGTAGGCAGAATAATAGCGCCCCCAAACATCCATGCTCTGATCCCCATGGTACATGGCAAAGGGGAAGTAAGGTTGCTCATCAACTGACCTTAAAATAGGTTCTCCTGTGTTATGCAGGTGGGCCCGATGTAATCCCAAGGGTCCTTAAAGCAGAAGCAGGAGGCAGAAGGACAAGTGTCAGAGTGCTGCAGAATGACAGACTTGACTGGCCCCCGCTGGCTTTGACCATGGAAGTGGGTGTGAGAAGGAATGCAGGCAGCTTCTGGAAGCTGAAAAACTCAAGGAAACGGCTTCTCCCCAACAGGCTCCAAAAGGGACGCAGGTCTGCCAGGGATGCATCCTTGACTAGCCCAGTGAGACCCGCTTTGGACCCATTTTGTGTTGTCATAAGCCACTGAATGTGTGGTCACCTGTTACAGCAGCAGTAGGATGCGAACACAGAGCTATACCCATGCTTCTCCTTGTCCCCACTGCTGCCCCACTTCTGCTTTCATCACATGCTCATGATTATTGTACTTACTTATATGTGGTCCACATTTTTAATATACATCTTTACCAGTCCTTTAAAACTCCAAGGTCCTTGAGGGCCAGACCTATGTTTTGTTTTCGGTTTTGTTTGTTTTTTAAATGTATAACTGAAGAACCCAATACATTGTTTATTGCTATGTAGCCATTACTTTGTCGATTATTTACTAGACTGTTTAAAACACGAAGCAGCCAACTTAGCAAAGAGATGAAACAAGCAAGAACTGGTGTGAAATAAAATGTGAAATCCCCTTAATTCCTCTTCCATCAAACTGGAGCCAAAGAATCACACCCATGGCAGGACGGTCCACTGACGTGGTGTTTTCTCTGGATCTTTTTTTTTTAAACTCTAATTTCAAGCTAGCAGCAATACTCATCTTCCCTTGGGGGGCAGGACCCAGAGAGTTGAGCTAGGGGAGGTCAGCCCCACCTTTGGAAAGTTCTAAGACCTCTGAATGGCCATGTCTCCTTTGGGTGGGGGAGCAGGAGGAGGGGAGGGGAGGGGAGGGGAGGAGGGCGGACCCTCAGAGCCAAGGAGACCATGTGCCTATGAGCACTGGGATCCTGAGACCACCTGCATGCTAGACCCTGGGCCGGGGGTTCCCCACGTAGCCCAAGACTCTTAGTCCCCCCCACACACACAGTGCAGGAGCCAAGGACACAGAGGGCGCAGGTGGACAGGGCAGTGGGGGTATCTCCTGCGACGGCACAGAGGGGCATCTGACATTTTCAGGGCTTCCCCTCTCTCCTGACCTGGAACCTTTGTGGAACCAGGTGGAGTGGAGAGAGATGGTAGCGGGGAAGGAGTTGACCCCAAGGATGACCAAGATAGAATTTCTCATTGGTCAACCAGGAAACAGGAAGAGGGTTTACAGTCTCCAATACCCAAAAAAAGGGACACTCTACATACTCAGGTTTGGGGCTGATATTGAAACGGGCGACACTTCCCTTCGACTTTAAATGAAGATTTTAATCCGGATGGAGAGAGGCCTGGGGCCGGTGGTATGGAGGAGGCGACAGGCCTTCATTGTGCAGCTCCAGGGGTGGGCACAGGATGGCGGCAGCTGCGGGCAGCTTGGGCGTCAGCTCTACGTTGGAAGCACGGCCTCCGTCACGCAGGGGCTGAAGCACAGATACATCAGAATGAAGCTCCAGATGGCAAGGGCGAGAAGGACGCCCAGGCCCGGTGTGGAAGTTTCCTGCTCGTCGGGGAGAGAGGCAGCCGGCTGAGTCAAGGTCAGGTCCAGCGCTGGGACGGCCCCTCCCCGCCCCTCCCAGGATCCTCTGGGCACCGAGTCCTTCCTGGTGCCACGTCCTCTAAGCCTGAGTGGGTGTGGTGGGGCACGATGCCATGAATGCAGCCCCAGCGTGCTGCCTTTGGGGTGACAGGTGCCCCGCTGGGACGAGGCACTTCTCATGTGGCTCTACCTACCCCCGATGGTAGCTGTTCTTTGGGGCACACAACAAACATTTCTCCTGTGGAGGACAGAAACAGCATAAGGAAGGTCATGTTCCCCTGGTCCCAGATGGCCAGCCCGCTGGGCACCTCAAGTCTTGCTATAGGAAAGGACAGAACGATACAGTGGCACTTGGAGGCAGGCACAGCCAGGGTGGAGTCCTACTTGGTTGTGGTGTAGGGATGTTCCCAGGCTTAGAGGGCAGGACTCCGGTTCCAGGCTCCAGAGGCCTCCTGGGGTCCACAGGGGGTGGGGGGGTGGGGGTGGGGCAGAGGGACAGTCTCCTTACAGCAAGAGGCACAGAGCGAAGGAGGAGTGGCCCAGGGCAGGTGAGGGGGACAGGAGCCAAGGGCCTTTGAGATGTGTCCCCAGGGGCTGGGGGAGGGGCTTCACTTACACCATGGCTCTCACATTGATGAAGGGAACCCAGCAGGCTCATTGTTGGTGTTTGGAGTGCCCCAGTCTTCTTGTGAAGAGGTGACGCTCTGTCAGCTCCATCCATGTCCTTGAGCCAGAGGTGCGGGTCTGTGTTCGTGTTTCCTGTCAGTGTGAGGTCCTGAGGCTGCCTGGGTCCTCTTCTAAGGGGATGGGAATCGGGGAGGGGAGACAATTTCCAATATGTCAGGGCGGTAACCATAGCACAGGTGGCTGTGGAAGGCCTTGACTGCAGGCCACTGGGGCAGTAGGAAGCCTATGGGACAGCCCCTTGAAGAGTCCGAGAGGCCTCTGAACCCGAGGACATTTAGCGAAGTGAAGGGGGAGCTTCTTTAGGACAAGGAGAGATGGGTGCAGGTGACACTTACAGCTTGTTGCTCTTGTGTATATTTACTAAAACATCCATCTTCTCATCCATATCCCTCTGCATTTCCTTCAGGAGAGAATTCAAAGCTAGAATCATCAACTTGAAGGGCATGTGAAATCCCTTTCTTCTGCTTCTCTCTGCGAACTACTTAGAGATTACTTCAGCGTCTTACTTCCTCAAGAATGCTCATGGGCTTTCGGTGAGGTGGCTTACGGGATGTACCTGACACAGACCACCTCCCCTCTCCTGCTCCCCGATTCTATGAGGAGGCTGAACAACAGGTAGAGGCATTAGGGGCTTGTCCAAAGTCTCCAGGTGAGTCAGAGGCCAGGAACTGTTTTACCTGAGCTCACACTTAGATGAAACCATTATCTGCATTGGTTTAAGGCCTATAAGGTGACAAACCAAAAAAAACCCAAATCATGTGAGCCCCTCCCCCCAAAGACACTTTTGATTCCAATGTTTGACCTCTGTGATACACTCAGATCCTGTGTTCAATCCATCTTTTTACCCAATTTCTGACAGAAATGATCAACACAAAATAAAACTAATAGTACCTCAAATGGCACTTCATATTTATCATTTACTAAGAACTGAAAGAATAGTAAAATCTTCTTGGCAAAGTTTGGATCTATAAATATGGTCTGAGAAAACTAGATAGAAAGAGTGGTCACAAAAGGAATTCTAAGATGGCAGACGTTGTCATAGACGATATCTGTTATAGACAAAACAAGGTTGGATCAAATACCGTAAAACGTAAATGAAAAATAATTTGCTTCGGGAATAAAATGAAAGATTTGGAAACATGAAATGACAATCTGGGGGAAGCTGGGATGGCTCAGCGGATTAAGCCCTCGCTTTGCAGCCCTGGGGACCGAGGATCAAATCCTGGCACCGGCCCGTGTGGACCCACGTGCTGAACTGGGGTGTGCTTCCCATGCAGGAGGCCTCCAGTTCTGTTCTTGCCCCCCGGTTCCCGCCCTGCACGGCCCC